>CAUYRH010077934.1:0-20925 GCA_963574655.1 Perodicticus potto
TTAAAGTATTTAATTTCTCCATCATAAATGAAACTCAGTTTAGCTGGGTACAGGATCCTGGGTTGAAAGTTCTTTTGTTTTAGGAGATTAAAAGTTGATGACCATTCTCTTCTAGCTTGAAAGGTTTGATCAGAGAGATCTTCAGTTATTCTAATATTCTTCCCCTTGTAGGTAATGCATTTCTTATGTCTGGCTGCCTCAGAATTTTCTCCTTCATATTAACTTTAGTGAAGTTAATTATGATGTGCCTGGGGGATGTCTTATTTGGGTTGAGTCATGCTGGGGTTCAGAAACTGTCTGCTATCTAAATTTCAGAATCTCTTGGCATGTCTGGAAAGTTCTCATTCATCATCTCATAAAGAAGATACTCTGTGCCTTGTCATCCCACTTCATCATTTTCAGGGATCCCTATAAGGTGAATATTGGTTTTCTTCGAGTTATCCCAGAGCTGTCTGAGAGAATGATCCACTTTTGCCTTCCATTTCTCTTCTTTGTAGGTTTGGGAGTGCTCAAAAGCTTTATCTTCAATGCCAGAAATCCTTTCTTCTGCTTGCTCCATTCTGTTGCTGAGGGATTCTACTGTGTTTCTCAGATTTTTTGAGGGCTGCATCTTCTTGTCTCAATGTGTCAAAATCTTTGGTCATTTAATCTTTGAATTCCTTGACTTCTTGAGACAATTTTTGAAATGCTCACTGAATTTCTAATTCCTACTTTTCCCCTATTTTATTGAACTTGTTTGCAATCCAAATTCTGAATTCGATTTCTGACATCTCAGTCATCTGTTTATGCATAGGATCATCATTTGTGTCTGCCAAATTGTTCCTTGGAGGGATTGATCTACTCTGGTTGTTCATGTTGCCAGAACATGAACATGGTGCTGATTCCACCCCATGATAATTTTGCACCATTTGGCTGGATGAGTAGATAAAAATAAGTTGGGTTCGAGGTTCTAGGAGTAGTGATTGACAAGTCCTTTGCCTGAAAGCTGGAACTGACATCTATACCTTTTCCCCTAGAGTTTTGCCAAGGACCCGTGCAGTGCAACTGCCTGAGAAACTGGGGACCATCTTGGTGTGGTGGAGTTTAGTGGCTCTGTCTTATTTTCAGCTGGTCTCTGTCTTACCCTAGAGAATCAGTAACTCTAGGTTGAAGTCTGAGCTGTGGAGAAATACCAGCACTTAAGTCACTGCACCCCCCACAGCCAGCAATTGGAAAAGGAAAATCAAACCTCCCCACTACCACACACCCAGGGTCCCACTTTGGTAAGTCCTCAGGTGATCAGCCCAGTTGAAGAGGTCCCAATCAATTGTCCCAGTCAGCACTGGCCTCAGATGGAAAATTTGAAATTTCTTTGGCAACTAGATACCAGGCGTCTGCTGGCAGCTCTCGTATAACTCACTCTGGTGCTCTGTGAGCTCAGGAGGGCCCCCCCAGCAAGTAAATTAGTCTGGGAAGTTTGATGCCTCCTTCCCCACCTTGCCCCTCTGTCACACCCATTCACTGGTAACCCCACAGGGCTGTGATCCAGTTCCCTCCAATGAGCAGATGCTCCAGAGGTTTGTGCCTGCTTGGGTCACAGGGAGGCTCCTCAGCCAGGCTGCCACTCTCTGTCACTATTTGGCAGGGGGAGGTAAGGACTGACAACCTGAGTGCTTGATAGGGTCTGGGGCGATTCACTCAGTTCCAGCCCTGTCCCTGATTGATGTTGCTGATAGAATAGAACGAGTTCACAGAATTTGTTTCTGTCCTGGCTATTTTCCCCTGTGGATCAGACATTGCAAATGGGCTGACCCAGTCTGTGAGTTCCAGCCTTTTGTTTCAGTTTTCATCGCCTGAGGGCAAGGTGCATCTGAAGCTGAGTAAAGCAGTCTCCACCCTGAGAGTCGACCATCTCTGCGTATGTATTCTAATTCCCGTGCTCTGCCCCAGCCAGTACCGCCTCAGGCATACTCTTCACTCCCAGGGCTTGCGCCTCTGTTGCAGGTCCATTATGCTGGTGGCATCCACTGGAGAAGCCACCTGGTGTCCCCTGGACACCCAGAGAGACTGGGAGTGTCTCCTCAAAACATCCCAGAGGTGTGAGCCTCACTGCTGTTGTTCCTGCAGCTGTGGCTGCCACTCCGTGCCTCAGGGCACTGTCTCTCCAGTTCAGCCTACTCTCAGCTCACCTTCCTCTCCCCACTCAGCACAGATCAGCAACAGTCCATGCCCCATCCACAACCCTCGAGAAAATGTCCAAGAATCTGGACTCCGGGGTGGACAGGCCTCCAGTCCTTGAGGTGAGAGTGGAGGGGAGTGCCAGGAGTTCAAACTTGCTGGTAGAGAACATATATATAGTTTTATACAGTTTTGTGCCTGGAAGGAGAGTGCATGACACCCTAGTAGGGAAGGAGGTCCAGTTTTTAGAGGGTCTCCCCCGTGGGGTAGAGTAGAAGGACATCTGAACTCTGCTCGTTTGTTTGTATGCAGGTATGGAGTATACTGTGAGCTGTTCTCATGGGAGAGGGGACTCCAGTCCACTTGGTGATGTGTCTGTACCTTTTGTTTGTGTCCTTGGGATCACAGGTCGTCCCAGCATGGTTGATGTGGGTTCTTTGACTCTCTCTTTTGGCTCAGATCCAAACCATCGGCTTTTTTGCTAAATTTCTGTCCTTTACCTCTCTTTCTGGACTGGAGCCTCTGCAGAAAGCTGGCTACAGACCACCATCTTGGCTCCTCCTCCTAGTTTTTCATTTTTTTAAGATAATTTTAATTTTGTTTCTTTTATTAAATCATGACTGTGTACATTGATGCATTTATGGGGTACAGTCTGCTGATTTGATATGCAATGTAAAATGCTTACATCGAACTGATTAACACATCCATCACCTCATTTACTTATTTGTTGTGATAAGACAATTAAACTCTTTTCTTAATAGTTTTGAAATGTACCTTTGCATCATGCACATTAGGTGAGGTCTCCCCTGACTTCAATGTTTTCGAAAATAGGAAAGTGCTCATCTCTGCCCTCACTCTGCCAGACTTTGAGAATATAGATAAGTAACATTAATTCCTTGCCCTTGATGTCAACAACTCATTTTACAAATATAAAAATGAGATAGGCTATCAGTCATCCATAAACCACTTCAGGAGTTCAATTAATTTATTTCAAATGCATCAAGCTGGATTATTGTGTGAATGTTTCTTGCATGGGTAGTGCCACAGAGAGTGAGCCTGAAATGAAATGTCAGGGAATAAGGAAGGCTGAAACTCTCTCAGGCAAACAGCAGCTTTATTTCTTTTACTAAAGCTTATATAGGCACATAACTTAATCAATAAACATATGTATTAAACCTTGGCCCCAGGACTTTTACTGCCTGGTACTTACAGACCTACGGATTAACAGGATTAACTGATAACCATGTTACTAACATTATCTAAAGCTATTCTTATGGGCTAAGGTTTAACCGGATTAACTGATAACCACTTTACTAAAGTTATTCTTATGCTAAGTAATCAAAAATAACACAAGGTTCTGGGGAAATAAGCAGTTTGAATGCTTGACTATCCAGAGGCAGTTAATCATCTTTAGGGAGTAGTCTGGAAATTCCTGAGATATACAGTTAACTGCCTGCAGGCCTGCCCCCACAAAGCTGGGCCCTAAATCACTTCTACATGATTAAGTCCTAAGGCACATGTGGAGTTCTATCCAGGTCTCTTTCCTTTCTAACTCACAAAAGACTTTTAAACTTACCTTCACAAAATGGAACCATTTAAAGGTTTACTTATAGGCTTTGTGCCAATACTGGATGACAATGACAATAGTGATGAATATACATATGTCTATTCACTAACTTCTTAGCAGGTGCATGCATTATCTGTTTACTCCTACAGTCCCTCAACCTAGATATTATTCAAAACAACAGATCAAGAAAACATGAAAATAAATAAATATGTCCAAGTCTTTCCAAGAAATAAATTTATAAAACCTGATGTTGAAGATCAAATTTCAACCTGCAAAATTCATATGTTCTCTAATATAAATTTATTATGACAGATTCACTATAACATAACCAATAGTGTTCTAATAAATACATTCCATGATATCCGCACAACCAGCCTCTCAGTTAAGTCATTATCACAAATATACATATGAACTACTGAAATAGAAATATGTTTTGTGTCATGCACCAGTTTGCAGAGTTTGTAATATCAGTTTAATTATGAATCCTAGGAATGCTGATTTATAATTAACTTCTTTTTTAAAGCAATAATAACAATAATAATGCAAAGAAAGTAACATTCACATTGTCAGATAAGAGTATGTCTATTATAAAATGCTTTGACTCAGAGTCTCAGTATGGCATCATCAGTTAACTTCTTCTTATTTTTTTCCCAAGTCTCAAAAAATAGACAACTAATATTTATACATAAAAGTAAAAGGTAATTTCAAAAAACATATGCTCTTTCTTTATAATTAACTTCTTTAATGTAATATAGATGTTAGAGCTATCTTTTTATGCAAAACTACCATTTGATTAGTGATATCATGATTGTGGTGGAGATGACATAGGTGTCAGCCAGAGATAGGGTGCAGAGGAAGAGATATATGGGGGTGTGCAGGTGGGAGTCAGAGAAGACAGCCAGGAGAATGAGCAGTTTCCCGAGCACCGTAACCAGGTACATGGACAGGAACAGCCCACAGAGGACGGGCTGCACTTCTACATCCTCAATCCCAGGAGGAGGAATTCTGAGACATCTGTTAGATTTCTTGGTATTCTATATCTTGGAAACTTTTTGAGAAGAAAAGAGATTTGGAAAAAAGAAAACCAGGAAACCAGCACCCAGCATTGTGTATCTGAGACACAGATGATTCACAAGTTAGGTTTCCATATTTTTGGACCATACAACTCAGCAATATTTCTCAGTTGTGACAAATCCTATTTCTATAGAACTCTTTCATGATTCATTATTGTGTTATTCACCTCTTTCTGTCAACATCTACTTTACACATACTGACCAATGTTAGCTGCTAAATCTCTCATCTCAGTGAAATACAACTTATTGCTCATAGACAAAATTTAAAATTAGAAAATCCTTCCAAAATGTATGGGAAAAAAATTTGTTCTATATAAAGGAAACTAAGAAGCAGTCAAGTATGTCATACTTTATTCTAATGTAGTGCTAAAAATTGCCTTGTTTTAGAATACTTAACAAACACTCTACACTAAGAAGGATCACATTATCTGGAAATTAAATGAAAGTTCATAGTTCATAACCATCAAATATTTTTGCATTCCAGTTACACTCTTGAACAGTG
Source organism: Perodicticus potto (assembly GCA_963574655.1). Lineage (NCBI taxonomy): Eukaryota > Metazoa > Chordata > Mammalia > Primates > Lorisidae > Perodicticus > Perodicticus potto. The sequence continues at coordinate 5,300 of CAUYRH010077934.1, forward strand.
ATTTTTCCAACTAGAGCGCCAAGGCATGAAAGAATCTTAGATGTGCCACAAAAAAATTTTAAAGACTATTAAATTATTTTTGAAAAAAGCTTGGAACACAGTAAGTACATTCTTTTCTTGACTCTTTGTTTTTCTTATTGACATAACTTAAATGTGCCATGGAAGTTTGACTATAGGTTCAAGTATGCTGTGAAATAAAAAAGGTGAAAAATACTGCTTTTGAGAGTATTAAGTCTAATATATCAAGAACCTGATGGTATTTCTATACTCTCAGGTAATTTGGGGGTCCAAGGACACGTTCATAATTCATTCATGTTATCCCTAGCTTTAGATTGACAAAAAAATTATATGCCAAAGATCATCTTTTATGCTTATTTAAAAGAATCTCCAGGGCTACATTTTGCTCTAATTGAAATAAAGTGGTGTAGTCCTTAAATATATTAAGGTAAGTGAAATAGACTAATCAAAAGGACAAATACAGTAACATTCTATATACATGGTATCATAAGAGAAATTAAAATCATGGAAGCAAAAACCATAATGGCAGTTCCCAGGTTGAGGGAGATGAATAAATAGGAAGTTTCATTTATAAGTAAAGAGTTTCAGTTTTACCAGATAAAAAATACTGAAGATGCAAGATGGGGACGGGTGAACAAGAATGTCAATGTACTTACACTATGCACTATGCACTTGACATAGCTGAATGCCAGTTTTTAGTATTTTCCATTATATTTGAATCCATTTACACTTATAATTTTTATATGGGCATGTGTTATATTTTATTACAATAACAAATGGTTATAAAAGCAGGTGGCTCTTTACAAAAAGAAATGTAGGAGTACAAAATATACACAAACTTGATGCTTAATAAAGAAAGATCCCCAAAGGTTCTCTGGTCATTCATCTTCTCTTTTTCTTCCCAATAAATAAGAGAAAGTCCTCAGAGCCTGGGTGACACAGACCAATTTGGCTAATGATGAGCTCTGTGCCCGGAGCCCCCAGGCCGCACAGCAGAAGATAACCAGCCTGTGCCTCCAGACCTCAGTCTAGCGGTTCAGTCCAGGGGACCCAATACCTACCTCTCCTCCTTCAGGTTCATCTGCAATAGGAGGCCCACATCTGACCCTGCCAGTCCTGAGGACGGAGCCTGAGCCTTCATGGTGCACCATGCAGAGAGGGACAGAGGATCTGCTGTCCATGGCCAAGCCTCCCCACCAGGGAATTACAGATCAGTGAGTACTGGGAGGCTGTTGGGAGGTTTCCTTCCTCATCCCCAGGACAACAGGACAGGTTGTGTAGCCTGAAGGGAGGACATCAATGTGTCAAATTTCACCCAGAGGACTTGGAATATTATAGTCTTGATATATTGCAGGAAAATTGTGAATTAAAACAGACACTTACACCAACAATTATAGAGGAAGGAATTTGTAATTGCCAGTGAGAAGGCAGATGCCTTAAGGCATGAAATAATGAGTTCCAACGCACAGTTTTTTCCCAAACTCCTTTACACCCTTTTATTCCCTTCAGTTCAATATCAGCCACATAGTTATGGATACAGATGTTAGAAACCAGGGTATGATGATTAGTTACAGAGTCTTTTTTGCTTTTGCTTTTCAAGGTCACTTTTAACTCAATGTAAAGTTTGTTCTTTTCTTTGGAGGAAGAGTTCCTCTGCAGCTGCCTGCTGCTTTCTCAGGATCATTAAGACATATAAGATTTATTTCTCCTTCAGTTTGTGGTTAGGGTCTCAGAAATGTCATTCAAATCATTGCATTTCTCATACTCTGATTCTACTTTCCATAGACATCTCATCCAACATGGTAGACAACTAGTCCCTCTCAACCAGCACTTCTCAACTGCTGTCATGACCCACAGGAACTGTATTAAAGGGCCGCAGCATTAGGAAGGTTGAGACCCACTGCGTCTAAACAGTTCCCTGAGCACTCTAAAGTGATGCTGATGAAAATGAGAATGCAGGTGACAATAGCCTTCCTGATGGCTTCCTAAATGCCAGACTAGGAGTTGTGACTTGAGTACAATGTTTCATGTTAGTTTTGTAGTTCTCCCTGTGTTATAAGTGTACACACTTTATTACAATTACAGATTAACGTGAGGATACAAATGATCAGACTACATTGTGTTTGTCAGGTCAAAACTGGCTATTATCAGGGTGGCTTCAACACAGTTGGTATTTTCCCATCTTCACCTTCTCCAGGAATATCCCACAGACCTAGAGACAAGATAAAATAGCAACTGTTGTTGCCTCTTCCCCAGATGCCTGGACCCTAGAACTCTGCTTAATGGTGTCTACTTCATTCCTTTATTCAGCATCCATGGCAGATATCTTGATAGTTATAAAAGAAGAGGGGGAAAGGGCAGGTAAATGTTATTGACTGGAGTCAGACACAGTTTAGAGGTTAAAATAAAGTAAAAGTCTTTTCACTATTTCATTAGTATTTAATCACATTTGTGGTCAGTGATGGCCTGTGATTATGTGCATTAAACAGAAGCTAACAATTGAAACTAAGGGCCTACCCAAGCCACAAAAAGGAGTTATCTCTGAAATATATTTTCCAAAAAGCTCATGTGGGTTAGAACATACTTCCATGAGTAAAGAAGGTTAAAAAACATTGGAAAGATTAAAACTCTAGTATAATAGACTTGTAAATATGTTTTCTGATTATCAACTGTCAGCTGTAATTTGGTCCCCAGATAATGTGATCCAAGCCCATACCAAGTGTTGATAAATATGCTAAGTCAAGGGATTCATAACACTGTATTGAATAAAATGAGATGTATTTGACAGCCTCTTAGTTGCTTTTCATTAGAATGTTTTTTTCTGGAAAAACATACTTTCTTCTTCCATGTATCGATATATTTTCTGAAAAATTAGGATATACATATTTTCCTATGACCATGGATTTGTTATCTTACATGTCCTTGGTCTTCTCACATTCCTCAGTGTCTCAAAGGTAAGTGTGAACAGAGTGAGGTCACTAACAGATGGATCTTGAAAGAGTTCCAAGGAGACTGAGTTTATCAAACTGAGAAATATTGTTGATGATATATAGCCCTGAAATATGAAACGTCATCATTTGTTGCTTATAAATAAAATCACAGTGCTGGGTACTAATTTCTTTGTTTTTTTTCTTCCAAATCTCCTTTCTCCTCTCAATAGGTATAGAAGCTACACAGAACCACTAAATCTAACAGGAGTCTCACAGTTCCTTCTCCTGGGACTCTCTGAGGACCCAAAGCTACAACCTGTCCTCCTGGGGCTGTTCCTGTCCATGTACCTGGTTACAGTGCTTGGGAACCTTCTCATCCTCCTGGCTGTCTTCTCTGACTCCCACCTCCACACCCCAATGTACTTCTTCCTCTCCATCCTGTCCTTCGTTGACATCTGTGTCATCTCCACCACTGTCCTCAAGATGATTGTGGACATTAAAACTCACAGCAGACTCATTTCCTATGGGGGCTGCCTGACGCAGATGTCTTTTTTTGTGCTTTTTGGAGGTATGGATGATATGCTTCTGACCGTGATGGCCTATGACCGGTTTGCGGCCATCTGTCACCCTCTGCACTACCAGGTCATCATGAATCCACGCCTCTGTGGCTTCTTAGTTTTGGTGTCTTTTCTTCTTAGCCTTTTGGATTCCCAACTGCACAATTGGATTGTCTTACAATGTACTCACTTCAAGGATGTGAAACTCTCTAATTTCTTCTGCGAACCCTCTCAACTTCTCAAACTTGCCTGTTCTGACACTTTCATCAATAACATAGTCCAGTATTTCACTGATGCCATATTTGGTTTTCTTCCTCTCTCAGGGATCCTGTTCTCTTACTATAAAATTGTTTCCTCCATTCTGAGAGTCCCAACATCAGGTGGGAAGTATAAAGCCTTCTCCACCTGTGGGTCTCACTTGTCAGTTGTTTGCTTATTTTATGGAACAGGCTTTATGGTGTACTTCAGTTCAGCTGTGTCACTCTCTCCCAGGAGGGATGCGGTGTCCTCTGTGATGTACACTGTGGTCACCCCCATGTTGAACCCCTTTATCTACAGCCTGAGAAACAGGGACATTAAAAGTGTCCTGTTGAGGCTGCAGAGACAAATAGTCTAATCTTGTTTATCTTTTCCGTCCTTTCTGTTGTGTGGGGTGCAAAGGGCAGCAGAGTAAAATATCTACATCTGCAAACCCTGCCTGCTTGGTCGCACTATTCATGGTGCTTGATGGTTTTCATTGCTCTGTATGTTTCATGTGTAAATATCACTTCCTTCAGCATGTCTTTAATAGATACGTGTGAGTGTTCTGATCTCCATTGTTTATCTAAAACCTCATGGCTGAGTCTAATGTACACAGAGAGCCTCCTTCAGTGCCTGAACTAGGACCTTGATATCCAGGTGAAATCACAGCTCTATTTTAATATATACTTTAAATCATCACTAAATGTCAGTAGTTTCCTAGAAACCGTGACTTCAAGAAATGACATGCAACAAGCAGGTCCTCAAATAACACTGTTTTTCAATATAATGTACTTAGGATGTTTATGAGGGAATAAAATCGGTTTCATTAGAGATCATCTCACTTAATATCAGAGTTTCCATGAACCTATTAAGGACCACAAGTAAGGACTTAGTCTACTTCAAAGTCATGTCCCTTCTCACAGTTCATGTGCAATTTCTTTGCAAATTTTATCTATGAAACCTACTTGGGCAGGTTCTTTTTTTTTTTTTTTTTTTTTTTTGCAGTTTTTGCACTTTTTGGGGTTTTTGGTCGGGGCCGGTTTGAACCCACCACCTCCAGTATATGGGGCCAGTGCCCTACTCTGTTGAGCCACAGGAACCGCCCTGACAGGTTATCTTTTTTACTGCTTAAAATTTTCATTTTGCATTGGTCAAAAGTATGCACATAGACACGTAGCATTTTACCATATTTTGCTTATATGCATTGATAAAATGTAAATAGAAAGGAAATGGCTTGGTAAGAGTACTCCTGAAACTTCACATTCAGGAACTGGTCCTTTGTTACTTCGTTTTAGACATTTTTTTTTGAAAATAAAATGGGGATGTATGTAAATATCCTGGCTTTTAAAAATGAATTATTGTCATTTGCAGCAGTGTGAATAGGAATGAAGGTTACTGGGTTGAGTGAAATAAACATGAGACAAACATGAAATGTGGCACATTGTCCTATGAAAGAGCTAAAAAGTGAATCCACATTCTTCTTAGCAAAGTATCTCAAGAACAGAATAAAAAGTATCCAATGTACTCGGCCCTACTATGAAGCTAATTTATAGCTTTCATATGAAGGCTACAACCCAATTATAGCATAAGATTATGGGGAAAGGGGAAAGGGAGGGTAGGGGAGAGAGGAGGTTGGGTGTAGAGAGGGTAATTGGTGGGGCCACACTTAACAGTGCATCTTAGAAGGGTACAGGCGAACCTTACTAAATGCAGAATACAAATGTCTTCATACAATAACTAAGAAAATGCCATAAAGGCTATGTTAATAAGTTTGATGAAAATATTTCAGATTATATATGAAACCTGTACATTGTACCCCTTGATTGCACTAATTTACTCAGCTATGATTCAATAATAATAAAAAAAAGTGAATCCAGTGAGGATAGAGAGTACAAAGGTGGTTACCAGAGGCTGGTAAAGGAAGTGGGGAGAGGGATTTAGGAGAATCTGGTTAAGAAGTACAAAATACAGTCAGATTTCTTCATTAGAACAGCTAGTTTGTTTTGTATGCTTGCCTGAATTTTGGCTGGCCAACAAAGATATATTGGAGTTGTCTTCAACTGGAATATCTAAAAAAAACGCTCAAGAAATAAAGCTGAATATGTCTTTGTAAAGGGTGTCCAACCGAAGTTTAGGTGGTCACACACTATTTCCAGCTGTTGTATGGCCCTATTGATATCTGAGGATGAATAAGTCACAAATTTCAATACAATTTGAACATTTTCTTCTGTTACTACATGCTGTGAGAGCAAAGCTATTATGCTTTTATGCTATTAGCAACAGTTAATATTTTTTAGCACAAATTCTAGTCAAAAAATCATAAGTGGAACTTTCATGATGCTTTTATTTTTAAATCATAGCTGTGTACATTAGTGAAATTATGGGGTACAATGTGCTGGTTTTGTTACTCACTCCAAGGATAATTTTATTCTTGTTGTTCTTTTATTTCAAGATACAGAAGAATGTTATAAAGCACCCAGACTCTGCACAGAAAACAATAGGGTGGCTCAGCATAGCCCTCATAGTGGTGTGACAATCTTTGATTAAGAAAGAAATACCAAGGATAGAAATAAAGTGGGATTTGTAGATGCATCATCTGACCATATATTGACTCTTCCACTAGGGATATTTGGCAGTTTGCACCTCTACTTTGTTTTTTGTTTTTTTTTTTTTTAACTGCAGTTTTTGGCTGGGGCTGGGTTTGAACCCACCACCTCCGGTATATGGGGCCAGTGCCCTACTCCATTGAGCCACAGGCACCACCCTGAACCTCTACTTTGAACTTCAGATTTCTCAGCCATGAATTAAGCACAAAGACTTTTCCTGCCAAAATGTTAGTTTCCCACCAAATGACAGTTGCTACTATTTTAATAAACATGCTATTTTACTTTTATTTTCACTATGAGATAGGGTCTCACTTTGTCACCCAGACTAGAGTGCACTGGCAAGATTATAACTCACTGCAGCCTCTATCACTTAGCCTCAAGTGATCCTCCCACCTCAGCCTCCCAAGTAGCTGGGACTACAAACATGTACAACCACACCCAGCTAATTTCTAGTTTTTATAGAGATGTGGTCTAACTGTCACTCAGGTTGGTCTTGAACCCCTGGCCTCAAATGATCCTACTTCAGCCTCCCAAAGTGATAGGATTATAGGTGTGAGCCGCTGCACCTGGCCAGGATTTTAAATTTATGTGGACATACTCAGAAATCATAAGTTACATAACATTACAAACTATGTACTCTTGAATATAATATAAGCCATATTTCTCTTGAACTGGTTCATCGGTAGAATTGTGATAACAACTTAATCAAGAGGCAAGTTGAGGAGTTATAATCAAATGTATAAATTAGAACGTTTTTTAGTATATACTAATGAATAATGAGGGCTAAAACATCATAATGAATATACAATTACTTGGTGTATTATACAACATGGATTATGCAGATTGAGCTCCTCCCACTCATTAGTTGAAGGGACTGGGACATATTTATTAACTCAATATCTTTAATTCTTCATGGTTATTGATTTTTTGATTAAAGAACCCAGCAGTAAACATATAATGTATATACCTGATCAGAAGTTAGTAAATTCAGACACCATTGTCATCATCATCTATTCTGAGGTTGATGAATTTCAGGGAAATTATTTGACTCCTGAGTGCTTTCTCCTGGAAGCTGAGAGACTACTACTCTTCTGTGTGTACACAAGTTGTCGACCAAGTGAAGGTCAAGGAATTAATATCATTTATGTGTACACTAAAAATATTGCACAGTGAGGGCAAAGATGAGCACATCTCTAGAGAGAGAAGACAATTTGACATCCACACACTTTCTATGTTCTTCTCTCACTGGAGCCCTGTTCCTCAAAACAGATCTCTAAGACTGGAGAAAAAGCAAATGCTTTGTTTCTCATCAGGGCCATTTAAGGGGATCTACATTTCATAAATTGTGTTTTCAAGATAAAGAATCAAGGAAAAATATGTTTTCAAATTTTCTACAAGAAATTTCTGAATTTCACATCAGAAAACATAAGTTAATGAAGTTGAACAAGACATGGTGACATGGTTAATGCTAACCAGGAGACTGAGGGGAGAGGATAACTGGCATCCAGTGGGTTGAGGATGTAGTGCGCTATTATTACACCTGTAAATAGCCACACACTGGAGACTGAACAACAGAGCTAGATCCATCTACATAGAAAAGCAAACTGCAGGAGAGTGGATCCTCATATTTCTATTAAGGACACTCTTCATACGAGTGGAAATTAGAAAAAAAATGACTCATTTTACTGCATAAACATACCCTGCTATTTGGATTGTATATGACATTTGCTCAGCAATAGTCCATGGCTGTGATTCTAATGCCCAAAGCCATTTATTCACTATAAAATGACTGCAGTTAATATTCAGTTTGTGCTACTACTCAAACATTTCAAACCAAGTGTTTCCCTATCCAGTGTACCTCTACAGTCCTGCACTTTGATCATTTGGTCTTCCCATATTTACTTTGGGTATTTATCTGAACACAGGCAAATAACATGCTTTCTTCCATCCAACCAACTTAATTGGTTATATATTCAGGTGTCATTGTGTCTGTCAGTGAAAAACATCCTTGTATTCCTCACCCAGGTACCTCTGAGCCAGAAGGAACTCTTAGGAGGAATGTGGAAGATTATAAAGAATTATAATCACCATAGAACCTATTTTATCAACTTGAATAAATACAGGACAAAAGTACATTTCATCAAATACTGTACTAGGTGATAACACACAAATATTACTATGACACATACTGGAGTGAGATAAGCACCTTCAACATGAGCAAAAATCAGAAGCTCTGAGGCAATAGATTGAATCTGGGCACAGAATTTCTGCAGCTTGTTGTGATGTTGTGTTGAGAACACGTAGGAAAAAAGAACTTGGAGGGGTCTCATTTTGACTACAATGCTTCGTATTCCAAGCATCAGGCACCACTAGCAACCAATCTAGTTATTCAGTGAACAGAATTGAATACTGGGAGTTGGTTCATGACAAAGGTGAAAGGAAACAATGTGGTAACATAGACAGTAACGGAGAACTTAAGGGTAAGAAGATCATATCAAGTATACTGAACTTTCAGTGCAGAGAAATTGAAGGATCACGAGTGCAAGTGTGTAACAAGAAAACCAGGTAGAGAGTAGAGTACTGATTTCGAGAGCTCAAACCTAGCATCAACCAGATGATTACAGAAGGGTAAGACTGGAAAATAAAAACAATAGTTTTAAAACCACCATAATAACAACATTATAAATTTACTCTGCTACCTGTGATGAAATACATATTATTGTTAATAGAAATTTCTCAGGGCGGCGCCTTTGGCTCAGTAAGTAGGGCACTGGCCCCATATACCAGAGGCAGCAGGTTCAAACCCAGCCCCGGTCAAAAAAAAAAAAAAAGAAAGAAAAGAAATTTCTCTACTTCACTGCCAAACACTAGTAGCAATTTATCAACTTCTCTTCATTTTCAACTCCTTCATTTCCCAGCTTTGGTAACTACCATTCTACCCTCTACCTCCATGAGATTCACTTTATAAGGTAATAGATATGAGTGAGAACATAATATATTTATCTTTCTGTGCCTGACTTATTTCCCTTAACATGATGACCTCCAGTTCCATCCAGTTGCTGCAGTTGACAGGATTTCATTTTTTATGACTGAATATTATTCCATTGTGTATAGATATGCCATCCTTTCTTTAGAAAAAAATTTAAGCAAACAATACAAAAACTCTCTTAAGTCTCTAAATGTGAAGTTTAAGAGATACTATTGCTTCTTTTCCAAAACATGACAAAAATCTGTATGTGTATACCTATATATTTGAATAAATTTAAAATGATAATTCTGCTGGTAAGGAAAAGTAATCATAATGGCATTTTGTATGATGCTAAAAGAAAACTCCTTTAGAGAAGATACTTGAAGAAAATCACATTGCTTGGCATTATAATAAGGTCTTTTACAACTGGCCCAGCTAAACTGTATCCCTGTGGGAGCTTCATCACCTGAATCATCACTAGTACCATTAAACACCCTCAGATCCAGACAGATCCAAGTAAATCATTATCTCGGACAGTAACAAAACCAATCATCATTTTTAAGCTTCCCAGGTTATCTCATAAAAGCCAAGGTTCAGGACCAGTGATGTAGATCCTCACATGTAACCTACCTTGATAGATTTCATGGATGTAATGTACAAGGAAATTACACATGCCTCTATTTTTATCCCAATACCAGACTGTTTTAACTGACTCAAGCAAAATAACAAGAAAAGAACAAATAACCTCATTAAAAAACTAGGCAAGAGACATGAATAGAAACTTTTCTCATGAAAACAAATGGCTGACAGATGAAAAAATGCCCATCATACCTAATTATCAGAGAAATGCAAATGGAAATGACTTTGTTTTTTGTTTGTTTATTTGTTTGTTTATTACATCTGGTGGGTTGTTTCCTGTTTCATGCATTCTTTGGGGTTTTTTTCTTAATTGTTGGGGATTCATCAAGGGTACAAGAAACCAGGTCACACTGATTGCATTTGTTAGGTAAAGTCTCTCTTACAATTGCATTTTGCCCCCAAAAGGTGTGGCAGACACCAAGACCCCACCCCTTTCCTCCTTCCCTCTCTCTGCTCTTCTTTGAATATCACCTAACCCCAGTCAATGGCCCACATCACAAGGTCCAAAGCAACAGGTTTTGGGGTGGGTGCAGAGAGAAGGGAACACTCTTATACTTTTAGCAGGACTGCCAACTAGTATCACCTCCCTGGAAAGAATTATAGAGACTCCTCAAGGAACTAAAAGTAGATGTACCATTTGATCCTGTAATTCCATTGCTGGGTATCTACTAAAAAGAAAAAAAAGACATTTTCCCATAAGGACATTTGCACTCAAATGTTTGTAGCAGCACAATTCACAATAGCAAATATGTAGAAACAATCCAAGTGCCCTCAACACATGAATAGATTAATAAATTGCAGTATATGTATATCATGGAATATGTTCAGCCATAAACAATATGGATATTTTGTAGCATTTGGAACAACCTGGACATATTTGAAGAACATTCTCCTAAGAGAAGCATCACAAGAATGGGAGAACAAGCATCACTTTTACTCAGTACTAAATTGAAACTAGCAGGTCAACAACTATATGCTTATATGAGATAAAAATTAAATTCAAGTTGCGGGGAACAGTTTGGGTAAGTTCCCAGCCAATGGGTAAAATGCATAGTTATATGGCACACTTCCTGGGTGAAGAATACAACTACAACTTGGACTTTAACATTACAGGAACAAACTATGTAACCTAATTGTATGTGTCCTAATTTTAATCTGAAAGAAAAAAGAAAAAGAAATTGCACATGAGGCCAGGCACAGTAACTCATGGCTATAATCCTAGCACTTTAGGAGGCTAAGGCAGAAGGATCACTTAAACCCAGTAGTTTGAGACCACCCTGACACTAGTGAGACCTTGTCTCAACAAGAATATAAATTAGCTAGGCTTAGTGGCAGTTGTCTATAGTACACCTACTCAGGAGTCTGAGGCAGGGAGATCTCTAGAGCCCAGGAGACCGTGGATACAGTGAGCTATGATGATACCACTGTCCTCAAGCCTGGGCAACAGAACAATAGCCTGTCTCAAAAAAAGGAAAAAGAAAAAGAAAGAAAGAGATGGAGGAGGAGGTAAGATGCCTGACTTGAGCAAGCTTTCAATAGAAGCACCCATCCGGAATGAGAGATAATGGACAGAATAAACTCAATGAAGATGAAGGTCAGGAACTGAGCTAAGAAAGAAGATTGAAGAAGGATGATGAGAAAGCTGCAACTCCAAGGAAACAAACTCCACATACAAAACCCATCGTCAAGAGGACAAGAGACCCCCCTCCCCCAAGAGAGTGGCTGGCTGTATGCTCTCTACAAGCAAGCAGTGAACAGAAAACCCTTTACATTACTGCATGAGAGAGAGTTGCTAAACACAAGGAATCCTTCTCCAGACAGGTCCCACTTGTGAGCCTAGGCATCATCCTACCCAGAATAAAATTGAACAGATATTTTCCCCACACTTCTGAACTTCCAGTCCACCCTTCCCCCTCACCTGGTGGTCTGAAAGTCTGTCCCCTGCAGAGTCCAGAGTGGTTGGCAATTCCTTGAGAGGGCTGGGGGTTGTGGGGACCACTGCACAACTGAATGGAAACAGTGACTTGAGTGGAAGTTGGGGGGATCAGAAGAGAGGGACAAGCAGGAGATAGAGAAGCACTGTTCCATGATGGTATGCGGGAGGCAAGCCTCATGGCCCAGGTCAGACATTTGATGAGCACTTCCTCAATTCTGTTGAACACCAGAGGGAGCCAGCCTTCGACCCTTGAGGAGGTGCTGGTGGTGGAATGTGGTTGGGGCAAGACATAGACAGTGTGGGAGAGAAAAACGCACCACTACAGTACCCACTAGCAGGTGGAGGTACTCACACACTGGAACAGACTCTGGTGGAGCACTCCCCAGATTCCACTGATCCCCAAAAGGCACAAGCTTCAAACCCTCAGGGTTGCCAGTGGCAGTACATGGTCAGTGAGGAGGCACTGACTCCCCTTTGAATCTGGCATGTGCATATCCCTGGCACTGCTGCTCACTGGAAGGAGCCATGCCACAGCCCTGTGAGGTTACTGGTGGCAGCGTATGGCTGCAGTGCAAGGTGAGGAAAAAGGCAGTGATCCCACCCTCACCCCCGGACTGACTCTTTGGCTGGATGGGAATTCCTGACTACATTGAGCACCAGTGGAAGCCAGACACCAGCCCTCTCAGGTTTTTGAATACAGCTGCCTTTCGATCCCTGCTGTTGGGTTGCTGGAGACCTTTTGAACTCGCCCAGTTGAGCAGTAATTGTGCTGCCTGGAACATTTAGATTGGAAAGCTTGACCTGGGCTGGCCTCCTGGGGACATGGAGTTGGCTCAACTCCAACATTGAGCCATGGTGGAGTTGTACTGGGAGAGACTGATTCTCCTTCTCCAGTTGTCGCCGGTCAGGGGCAGGGTGTCTCAGTAGTTTGCATCTCTCCCCACCTGTGATTTCAGCCTCAATCCCCAACTCAGTAGAATTGGAAAGAGGCTACCTGACCATAAGACAAAACCAACTTGTCCTATCACACCAAGCAGGTCCTCAGTGTCTCTGGCTGCAGCTCTGAAAGAGACCTTTCCAAAGCTGTAGGGGAAAAGCCACAATCACCAGTCCAAGCTCTTGGTAAAGGGCTAGTTAACTACAATTCCTGGAACCATCAATCCAATCTCACCTGACCAGATTTACTAGCCAAACTACAGAAAATAATCATGGGGCAGGACCAGTGGTAGAACTCTGGCAACAAGAATACTCTGAGTAGATTAACTCCTCCAAGGAGTGACAAAGGAGACACATCAGAAGATGCCATTAGTGAACAAATGGTTGAAATGTCAGAAATAGAATTCAGAATATGGAATAAATAAATAATTTTATTTTACGGCAAATAAAATGAATAGAATGGAGGAAAAGATGCAAATAGAAATACAAAGAATTCTTCAAAAGTTGTCTCAAGAAATTAATGAATTCAAAGACAAAATCACCAAGGATATGGACATAATGATAAAAGAGATAGCAGAGCTCAAGGAAATGAAAAAGATATTTGAGGATCTTCATAATACAGTAGAATACCTCAGTAATAGAGTTGAGCAGGCAGAAGAAAGGATCTGTGAAATTGAAGACAAAGATTTTGAATGCTCCCAAACACTCAAGGAGGCAGACAAGTGAAGAGAAAAAACTAATCATTCCCAGAGAGACTTGTGGGACCAGTCCAAACGAGCAAACATTCATCTTATAGCAATTCCTGAAAGAGAAGAGGATGGTTGTAAAGACACAGATGCTCTATTCCAAGATATTATGGAGGAGAATTTCCCAAGCATTGCAGGAGACACAGAAATTCAGATAGTAGACAGTTTCAGAACCCCAGCATGTCTCAATACAAATAAAGCATCTCCTACACACATTGCAATTAACTTTGCCACAGTTAACATGAAGGAGAAAATTCTGGCAGCAGCCAGATATAAGAAAAACATAACCAACAAAGGGAAAAATATTAGAATGTCTGCAGATATTTCAGCTGAAAACTTTCAAGCCAGAAGAGCATGGTCATCGAAATTCAATCTCCTAAAACAAAGCAACTTTCAGCCCAGGATCCTGTATCCAGCTAAACTGAGTTTCATTTGTGATTGAGAAATCAAGTACTTTACTGACACGCACAGGTGGAGGAAGTATGCCATAACTAAACCAGCTCTCCAGGATATTCTCAGATGCATCCTCTATAATAATCAGCTCTAAAACAAGGTGGAGAGTAGGGGAATGAGGGATTGGGGAGAGCAGAGGAAAGAGGAGGATGGGGAGTAATGGTATATGACACACCTCTTGGGGGCAGGACGCAATTACAAAAGGGACTTTACCTAACAAATGCAAACAGTGTAACCTAATTCTTTGTACCCTCAGTGAATCCCAAACAATAAAAATAAATAAATAAATACAAAAAAATAATAATAATCAGCACAATAGTCTATCACCAAAGTAAACTCACCTAGAAATTTTTGAATGAAACCTAACTTCCACAATGGTGAAAGGATTAAAAATATCCACTAAACTTTTGAAAAACATGACACCCAAAATAATATCAAGCCTACAAATTGTCTCCATTAATGTGAATGGCTTAAATTGTCCTTGAAAGAGGCACAGTTTGGCTGACTGGATACAAAACCACAGGCCAGATATCTGTTGAATACAAGAATCTCATCTTACCTTAAAGGATAAATATAGACTCAGGGTGAAGGGATGGACATCTATAATACAGGCAAATGGAAACCAGGAAAAGCAGGGGTTGCAATTTTATTTGCAGATACAATAGGCTTTAAACCAACAAAGGTAAGGAAAGATAAGGATGGACACTACATATTTCTCAAGGGAAACACTCAACATGAAGAGATTTTTATAATTAACATGTATGCACACGACCTAAATGCTCCTCAATTTATAAAGAAAACCCTAACAGGCATGAATAATTTGATATCTTCCTCCACTATCATAGTCAGAGATTTTAACACCCCTTTGGCAGTATTGTATAGATCCTCCAAGGATCTATATAAACTAAACAAAGAAACGATGGACTTAAGTTGGACCCTAGAACAAATGGACTTAACAGACATCTACAGAACATTTCATCTTAATAAAACCGAATGCAGCCTTTGCATGAAAGCTATAAATTTGCTTCATAGTAGGGGTGTATACATTAGATACTTCACTAATGTACACAGCTATGATTCAATAATAAAAAAAAACAACTGAATGCACATTCTTCTCATCAGCCCATGGGTCATCCTCCAAAACTGATCATATCTTAGGATACAAGTCTAACCATAGCAAATGTAAAAGAATAGAAATTTTTCATTGTATCTTCTCCTACACTCACAGAATAGAAGGGCAACTCAATAGCCACAGGAATCTTCATTCTAAAACAAAATGATGGAAAATAAATAACCTTATGCTGAATGATAGCTGGGTCAAAGACGAGATCAAGAAGGAAATCACCAAATTTTTGGAATAAATTGAAAATGAAGACACAAATAATCAAAACCTGTGGGATACTGCAATAGCAGTCCTAAGAGGGAAATTTATAGCATTAGAAACCTTCATCAAGAAAACAGAAAGCTAGGAAGTCAAGAGCTTACTAGGTCATCTCAAACAATTGGAAAAGGAAGGAAAAACATTACCCACCCAAATCAGCAGAAGAAAAGAAATAAATAAAATTACAGAAGAATTAAATGAAATTGAAAACAAAAG
>CAUYRH010077935.1:0-24653 GCA_963574655.1 Perodicticus potto
GTCCCTGTTCCAGGAGGCCTTCGCCTCTGGGGACAGGCCACCCTCCAGTGGTCACCCTTGCATTCTGGACAGGGGCCAGGTGGCTTGCCCAGCCAGTGGTACTGCTGGGGGCAGTCTTCTCTGGAGTGGCCAGTCTGACAACATTGGAAGCACTTGTTTTTCGCTCCTCTGGTTTCCCTCTGCCCCTGGCACCACTAGTGTTTTTGTCATTCTGGCCTCCAAGTGAACTGGGTAAAGAATTTTCTTTTTCTGGACGGTGCCCATAGCTCAGCAGCTCCGGCACCAGCCACATACACCGAGGCTGGCGGGTTCGAACCCAGCCCAGGCCAGCTAAAATCAACAATGACAACTGCAACAAAAAAATAGCTGGGCATTGTGGTGGGCACCTGCAGTCCCAGCTACTTGGGAGGCTGAAGTGAGAGAATCACTTAAGCCCAAGAGTTTGAGGCTGCTGTGAGCTGTGATGCCACAGCACTCTACTAAGGGTGACATGGTAACAAAAAAAGAAAAAAAAAGAATTTTGTTTTTCTTCCTATTTCTACACTTGTCTTTCAGAAGCACATTTTTGTTTTGTTTTGTTTTCTGTATTTTTTTGGAGACAGAGTTTTACTGGGTCTCCCTGGATAGAGTGCTGCAGACTCAAAAAAAAAACGAAGAAGATGACTCATTTGCATTTCTTTTCTCTAGGATGGCTTATTCATACCCTTTGATCATTTTTTTTTTCTATTGGACGGCTGATTATTTAACCAATTTATTTGGAACTTTGTATTAGGACATTAATTTCTGTTTATGACATCAATTGCTAATTTTTTTTTTTTACTCTGCTTAATGGTGTATTTTTTCTTGTTTCCTTGTCATGCACAATGCTTCTAAAAAGTGTTTTACGTCAATGAATGTATCATTTATTTTGTTCTTCCTTAGTACTGTCATGGTTCTGTTTTTTAAATATTTAAGTTATACTAGTATAAATTCCAAACGAACCCAAAATATATAGATCCAGCTTTATTTCTTTTACTGATTTTTTGCAGATATTACTTGCTTGTCCTCATATCACTTGTTGAATAAGTCGCCTTTCTTCAACTGATCTGAGATACCACGTCTACAACATTATAATTCACTATGTCTGGGTATATGGTTTGTTCATGGGACTTTCCTTGGTCACTATACAAATGGAATCATATAGTCTTCTGAGATTTTTACTAAGCAAAATGCATTTGAGATTTACCTGTTTTTTCGTACATGTCAATATTTTGTTCACTTTTTTTTTTGAGACAGTGTCACTCTGTCACCCTGGATAGAGTGCTGTAGTGTCATCATAGCTCACAACAACCTCAAACCTGGGCTCAAGTGATCCTCTTGCCTTAGTCTCCCAAGTAACTAGGACTACAAGTGCCTGTCACCACACCTGGCTAGTTTTTCTATTTGTAGTAGAGATGGGGTATTGCTCTTGCTCAGCCTGGTCTTAAACTCCTGAGCTCAGGTGATCCACCTGCCTTGGCCTCCCAGAGTGCTGGGATTACAGGTGTGAGCCACTGTGCCTGGCTCCTGTTTATTTCTGAGTCACATTCCATAGCATGGGCATTCCACAGTTTATATCTGAGTCATATTCCATATTGTGGGCATTCCTTGGTTTATTCATTTACTAGATAAAGGACATTTGAATTGTTTCTAGTTTTTGGCTATTGTAAATAAAGCTTGTGTAAGTATTCACAAAGAGGGTTTTTGTATGAACATACAGTTTTCATTTCTCTTGGGTCAATATCTAGAAGTGGGATTGTTAGATCATAGGTAAGTCCACGTTTAACTTTATAAAAAATTGCCAAAATGTCTTTCCAAAATTGGTTGTAGCAATTTGTATTTCCCCAGCAACATATGAGAGTGACCCTGAAAATCCAAAGCTCTGTTGTAAATACTCAGAAAAACAGTCAGATACCGAGGCAAGAGAATCACCTAAGCCCAGGAGTTGGAGGTTGTTGTGAGCTGTGTGACACCACAGCACTCTACCGAGGGCTATCAAGGAAGACTCTGTCTCTACAAAAAAAAAAAAGGAAAGAAAGAAAAGACAGTCAGATTCCTAGAAGGCTCTGCCCAGTCAGTTGAGATGGAATTGATGTTCGAGAGAGAAGAGCTCACATCAGGCCAGGCAGCCTCTGCAGCGTGAGGGCTGTCAGCCTGCAGCCCTGATATGTCACACCGCTTATTAGCTGTTTCCCAGAAAGTGACGTGAGTGAGGCAGCCTGGCAGGGAGAACTGGGCCCTCTGGAGAGTCTCAATCTCAAGCTGCTGGTCTAAGATGCAGGAAAGTAGAAACTCTGCTTTCCCTATTTGGGAAGCTCATCAGGTCAGCCATTAAACCTGGAGATGGCATTGCTATACTCAGGGAGCTCCTCAGCTAGGGCCTGCCTTCTCCCCCCTCAAAGGCGTCAGAGCCTGCTAACCTCATCTGAGATTTCTTTTCTTTTTAAAATTTCTTTTGTTTTTATTTATTTATTTTCTTAGCTGCACAGGTCACATTCCTAACACTTGGTATTTGTTACAACCCTTCCTCTCGACCACCTTCCCCCACCTACAGAGGGATGAGGCTGGTCCAGCTGAGTGCCGGATAGCAACTTATTCTCGGAAAACCACATCTGAGCACTTTTGCAATTTAAAGACCTATCTAAAAAATGAGAAATGACTGTGCTTTGCCCATAAGATAAACAGACTCTGCCTTTCCCAGATGTTGGTTAAATTATTTTCATGGTGCAGGTTTTGGAAACAATTAAACAAAGAGAAAACTGTGGTCACTAGGAAATCGTGGGCAAGCAGCCGAGACTGCCAAGTGGTGAGACTGGGGGAGTAAGTGGGGGTGGGGGCAGTGGATGCCACCAGGTCCCAAAATCGCCGTCCATGGCAACAGTGACTCTCCCGCCAGCCTCAAAGTGAAAACAGGTGGACGCTCACTGCCTTTTAAGGTTCCCATCCACTTGGGAACATATGAAAAATCACACTGCCATTTTTTTCACCAAAGCAATTAAAGCTGTTAAGGTTTATCTTTAGCATAAAAAATAGCTTCTTTTTTGCCACCATAAGAAAAACATCTGTAGCTGTGTTCCCACCAATTACCCTCCCTCCACCATCCTCCCCCGGCTTCTCTTTCTCCTTCTTCTTGGGCTATAGCTGGGTTATATGAAATGGTGCATTTTATAAGGGTACATGTTAAATTTCCTAAGTATAGAGTATAAATGTCTTAACACAATAACTAAGAAAACAAGGTGAAGGCTATGTTAACCAGTTTGATGAAAATATTTCAACTGGTATATAAAACCAGTACATTGTACCCCATAATTGCATTAATGTACACAGCTATGATTTAACTAAAAAAAAGAAAAGAAAAACGTCTGTTTGATTTAAAAGTTTCAAGCCTCATATCCTAAAGATAAGTTAAGATCTAAAGTGAGAAAGTTTAAAGTAATAAGGTATAGATACCCACACCTATAAAAGGGAATCAGAAGAGAGTTTTAGCTAGCCCAGAAAGCTCTTACTCAGGAAATGTTCATTTTTGCAAGCTTCCAGGAATACTAGGGCATGCACATTGGCTGAAACAGAGGTTGGTGTTGTGCGTGGGTCAGAATTGGGGCATAACGAGCACAGCTGGGACCAGCACATCTCACAGCAGCTCTGGGTTATAGATGGGAAGCTTCTTGGTCAAAGTTTCTTCTTCTTATTATGCTCAAGCTGCGGGACGGAGTCTGAGAGGCTGAGCTGTAGCAGCACAGCTGATCTCGTCTGCTCAGCCTTCCCTGATTACCTAGTTAGAGTTTCTCCATGACTGTGAGGGTGTTTTTCTCAGGAGACACTGAGGAGGTTGTCACAAGTGGACAACAGGTGTGGTGATATTAGAACAGGTTACTTTGATGGGCGACACCTGTGGCTCAACGGAGTAGGGCACCGGCCCCATATGCAGGAGGTAGCAGGTTCAAACCCAGCCCCGGCCAAAAACTGCAAAAAAAAAAAAAGAAAGTTTACCTTGATGATGCTATGTTTTCTCTGATGATTCTCTTAGATATTTTGTTAACGTGAAAATCACCTTTCTGTTGTTTAAACATTTTTGTGATGTTAGAATGGAGACGACTGTGATGTTACTTCCTATCAGACAAAGTTTAAAATTTCTAGGTTTGTTTATTCTAAAAACTATTAGAATTATAACTGAGGCAGAACAGTCTTGGAGAGGCTACTCTCGCTGCTCTCAGAATTGTTGGGCTTCTGACAATAAAGCTCCTTGGACCTGATCCCCGTCCCTGCATCTGGCTTACAATGACACGTGGCCAGACCCTCTTTGTGCAGTAACAAAGCCCATTCCTGAGACTCAAAAACTGCCCCCTCTGTCCCCAAGTTTCCATCTGGTTTACTCGTTTACTGGACAGAAAGGAAAACTGAGGCAAGAGTCTGTGAGGACAAAAGTGGGGGAAATGTTAGAATACCTCAAGAAAGAAGAAGGGGTGCCAAATTTGCATACCCAAGTCAAGGCAAAACTGAGACAGTATTTTGCTCCCCAACTTATGCCCACAGGTTCTGATTTCAGCATCTGCTTTTCTTGCCCCTGAGCAGAGGGTATGGAGAAGGGTGGACACCACCCTCCACAGTCTGCCCCAAATATTATCACTGGATTTTGGAAAGGCAATGCCCCGCTTTAAAAATGTCAATGTATTTTATTTTTTAGTGCAACAAAATTCTTTTTAGGTTCGTAGCAAAACTGAGTGGAAATCGCAGATAATCCCCACATAGCCTCTGTCCTGCACCTGCTTAAGCTGTGGCCTATCCCCACCGTGCAGGACAGCGGCGAAACTGTTACAAGTGATGAACCTGCACTGGGCAGTAATCGTCGCCCGCCGTCTGCAGCTCACGTGAGGGCTCACCTGCCCTGCTCTGTGCACACAAGCACTGGATGCGACACACCTGCCCTTATAGTCACACAGAACCGTTTCAAGGCTCTAAAACTCCCCTGCGTCCTACCTATCCATCCCTCCGCCCCCCCACTCCCTCTAATTTTTTTTTTACTGTCTCCACAGTTCTGCCTTTTTCAAAATGTCAGGGAGCTGGGGTCATACACAGCACGTAGTGTTTTCAGGCTGGCTTCTCTCACTTAGGAACACGCATTTACCTTTCCTCCATAGATAATGCCCCTTCAAGATGTGATCTTTTAAAATACTAACACACCCCCCCAAGAGGCAAACACAGTGATTTTCACCTGAAAAGAGGCTTGTTTACAAGAGAATTCCATTTTTCATTGCTTCTACTAAGCTTGCTTTGAAGGGATTAAAAATAGAACTATCATTATGTATTCTTTGCTCACCTTCATTATTTATCCTTTGCTCTGTGGAGAAGGAGGCCACGTCTGCCTCGCTTACTACTCCTTACAACTCAGCATGCTACCCGGCAGGTCGTAGGGATGGAAGAAATAGCACAGATGGGTGATTGCTGCACTCTGTGGAGAGAGGCGGGAGAGTTGGAGGGGCTGTCCTGCTGAAGTACATTCAAGGTGAGTGTGGCTCGGGGGGAGGCAGTTGGTGGAGGCAGCAGGGGCAGGTCAGAAGACTGGACATGGATGACCACTCTGATGTCCTGTAAAGTGCCATGCCCTGTACAGTCCTCCTGGTTGGGAGAGAAGGGGGCATTCCAGGGAATGTCCAGGGCTCTGCCAGCTCCCTCTCCACCTGACCTCCTGGAGCTTCAGCAGGGACACAGGAGTGTATCCTGGGCACCAAGAACACTCCAAGTTCACCTCTTCGAACCAGCTCTTGAACTAAGTATTTATCCCCAGTATCCTGGTTAATTTCTCCCTTTTAGACCTATAATTACCCAACAGCCAATCAATCATTTGTTACACTGCTCAGACTAATTGCTGATTGTTGGAGCTTGATTTTTAATCACTTGTAGCAGAATTTGTTCCAACATGGATGGTTGCAAAACAGGTATTCTCAGCTCCTGCTCTGTCTAACCAGCACCCCTGGACATGGTTGCCCGTGGGTGTGTGTCTGTGTGTTATGTTTGTACTGTGAGCCAGATTGCCTTCCAGGTGGGCAGTGGGCTTCCAGACTCATTCCCCCTCCACGCACAGTGCGTCTGCGGGGACGTCTTCCTCCCTCTGAGCCCCACTTCTTCTCTGAACATGGCGGGATTTGATGAGATCAGACATAACAGACTCAGTAGTCAGAAACAGTAGCAGGAATGGGAACCAGACAGGAGTGTGTGGGATCACGTGACAATCTTTGTTGACAATCTGTGTATCCACGTGATCAATTTGTGGGATTCACTTCCTCAAACAAAACAATTACCCTCTTATCTTGAAATGCTCCTTCTTTCGGTCCTTTGTTCTTCCACCTGGGTAGCAATTTGGGGACAGTATTTACCCCTTCATGTGATAAGAGGCTACAGCAGCATCTGGCTTGGGGACAATGAAAAGATGTCAGGGCTTGTGAGGTCCCGGGAAGCCCAGGCTCTCCGAGTGGGTTGGCTGCTACCTGGCACCTGAACTCATCAGATTGCAGGAAGTCAAGGCTTCATCTCTGAGTTTCTGACTGTTGAAATTGAGCTGGGCATCTGGACTTCTGTGTGCAAGCCTCCACGGGCCACAGGCACGGACCCTGAGTCCGTCTGTCTGACCTGTTCCTCTCTGCCTGAACCTGACCTCTGGCCTAGATCCTGACTGGGGTGACATCCAGCTGATTTGAAAATTTGGGGAGAAGTGAGATGAATTGTTGTTAGGGAAGCATTTAATATTTTGGAGAGTATTTGAAGAACAAGTGGTGGCTGAAAGAAGGTCTGGGTGGGGAAGTAGTGGTGGTTATTAAAATCGGGATTTAGTTCATTACAGATTTGTATTTCTTTTCTTGAGACAGGGTCTGGCTCTGTCACCCAGGCTGGAGTGCAGTGGTGTCACAGCTCACAGCAACTTCAAACTCCTGGGCTCATGCGATCCTCCTGCCTCAGCCTCCTGAGGAGCTGGGACTACAGGTGCCCACCTCAAAGACTGGCTGGTTTTTCTATTTTTAATAGAGATGGGGCCTCCCTCTTACTCAGGCTGGTCTCAAACTTCTGACCTCAACGGATCCTCCTGCCTCGGCCTCCCAGAGTGTTAAGATTACAGGTGTGAGCCGCCATGCCTGGCCAGATTTGTATATTTTAAGTTTTGTCATTGAGGTTCAGCAACAAACAAGTCATTTTCAGTGAAGAAGGGAACGGGTCAAATAGGAGTCTGGAGAGTGATGGTGCTGGACATAGGATGGGTGGGTCCCACAGATCCCAGGTAATGGGATTACTCACTTCCCCGAGGCTCTGATCTTGTTAGATGAAGTGTGAGAGGTCAAACCCTGGGCAGAAGGTGCAGTGTGTTGTACGGAGCCTCTGGGAAAAAATGCAGGAGCCGTGCGTTTTCTAGTAACTTACTGTCTGACTGCAGCCAAGCCTCTTAACTTGTATCAGATCTCAGTTTATTCGTGAAATGGGACCATAGTACGGAACTGATGGCTTTGTGGAATTACTGTAAAGATGAACCAGACATTATTTTTGCACCCTGAGAGATTCACAGAGAACAGGTGCTCAGAAGATCACTGCTGAAGGGGATGTGGGGGGGACTGTCCAGCCATCGGAACCCCGAACTGTTACCAGTTATTCTTTCTATCAGGTAAAACCTCAGTAAACCCTCCTATCCGAATGCAAAGACAGGACTCTTATTTCAACAAATAATGAACACTCAGTCTCTTTATCAACCCACCTGTTACCAAGGTGTGAAATGACGCATTTCTCTTTTAAGGCTTGGGACTTACTTTGAGGTGCATGTCTCCACTTGCCCATCTCCTTTCCCAGCCATAGTTACTCAGAGGGGAGAAAAGTGAAATATAATTAACTTTTTAATTGAAGCACTAAAGGAAAGAGATGATTTAATTATTCATTTTCACGGTATGCAGTGTTCCCAAAAGCTATCTATTTACTTAGTTTGGGGGATAGATATTTCAAACAAGCACTGCGGGCATATTAAAATTAAAATACTTAGTTATAAATGTCACCAGGCTGTACAAGAATAGATTGCTGAGTGTGTCAGGCTGAACTTGTGATCATATTTCTACCCCCAAAACCAAATGAGAGGCCCAAATAAAGGTTGGTCATTCATTTTTCCCCATTTATCCACTTGTTACCAGCCCGGGAGGTTCCATCAGTCATCTGTCATTGTAAGTAAGTTCAGAGATGAGGATCAGGTCCCACCAGCTTCAGTGTCAGAAGTCCAGTGACTCTGGCGAACAGCAAGAGTAGTCTCTCACTTCTCTTCTACCAGTTACAATTTTAATAACTTTTATAATGAATTACAAAGAAACAAACCTAGAAAACTTTTAACTTCTTCTGATAGGAAGTAATATCAATGTAGTCT
The DNA here is from genome assembly GCA_963574655.1 of Perodicticus potto. NCBI lineage: Eukaryota > Metazoa > Chordata > Mammalia > Primates > Lorisidae > Perodicticus > Perodicticus potto. Next base: position 8,408 of record CAUYRH010077935.1, read on the forward strand.
AACAATGCACAAAGTTTGAATAACAGAAAGATGGTTTTCACTTTTACAAAATATCTAAGAGACTCATCAGAGCAAACATCGTATCATCAAAGTCACCTTTTTTTTTTTTTTTTTTTTGTAGAGACAGAGTCTCACTTTATCACCCTCAGTAGAGTGCCATGGTGTCACATAGCTCACAGCAACCTCCAGCTTTTGGGCTTAGGCGATTCTCTTGCCTCAGCCTCCCAAGTAGCCGGGACTATAGGTGCCCGCCACAATGCCCAGCTTTTTTTGTTGTTGCACTTTGGCAGGGACTGGATTCGAACCCGCCACCCTTGGTAAATGGGGTTGGCACCCTACCCACTGAGCAAAGTCACCTTTACAAACAAACATCATAACCCCTGGTGTCCATGCGTGACAACCTCCTCAGAGTCTCCTGAGATAAACATCCTCACCACCACGGGGAAAGCTTAACTAGATCATCACGGGAGAGTGGGGGGTGGAGTTGGGAGATTGTGAACTCCGCAGATGGGTCAGCTGTGCTGCCTCAGCTCAGCCCCTCAGGCTCCGTCCTGCAGGCGGCCTTTCTGGCCTGGACTTCTAGCCTGAGAGAGAAGATGAATCAGTCGTAGTCCCCATCCCTGAGGAATCTTTATGGTCTGGAACAGGTGACAGAACAATGCAAGGATTATTCTTGTGTTTGCTTGTCCCAAGCAAAAACCAAATATTGATGTCACAACAGATTCAGCAGAAAGCAGGGAACACAGCACTCTTAGGAGTGGTTGTTGTGTGGTATGTTTGGACCCCACTGTCCCCCACTGGGACTGGCCGTCCCTCCAGTGGCCGGTGTGGAGGGACAGGGTGTAGCTGTAGGGCCGTTGCACACAGTCACGACAGCCATCACTGAACTGTCACACAAGATGCCTGAGTAGACCCAGCTATAAAGACGATGTTGGAGCTGTGACAGAGGACCACACCGTCCCTGAAGTGATGGGTAGAGTCACACCTGACTGACTTTCAGCCCAGAACAGAGGCCACTGTAGGGATCACAGCAAAACTCATCCCTCTCCCCAAAAAGTTCACTGAAAGATCAACTCACAGCTAAGGCAGATTAATAAGAGAAAGGTTGATCTCCAAATACCATGTGCATGGGGGCGACCACAGAGTGACCAGCCAGTGTCTCAGTGATGGTCAGACAGCTTTACAGGTGCCTTTTAGAGGGAGGGGAGAGAGTGGCATGTGGGTGCAACAGGTGGTTGTGGGGAGGGTGAGTCGATGAGAAACAGATTGACTTGTAAATTAACCTGAGAGACAGGTGTTTGTGTTTTAAAATTAGGGGGCAGGTCTGCTGCATTCAGGGGGAGGAAAGGAGGTCAGTTGCCCACTTTGATCCCCTGATTAGGTCAGTCTGGTTTTATGCAGACAGAGGGAAAGCTCCTTTCTGGTTGTGAGTGGCCTTTAATTCAAAGTATTCTTTATGACACATAGTTATATTTTGGGGAAAAATTTCCTTAGCTTCTTCACCACCACGTTCCCCCTGGTTGAAGCTTAGGGTCCTGGACAGCATCAGTTCTGGCAGAAGAACCTCTACGCCGGCATTGTGGGCTCACGCTTGGCTCTGTACAGCTTCCCAGGCCCCACAAAGTTCAGGCAGAAATAACTTTATATGGGGGATTGGCCTTCATTCCTTCCACAACTTTGCTCTTCCTTCTCTGCTGTATAATAACCCTTTTCTCTCTGAAAAATAATGTCAGTTTCTGTATAGCTGATTTATTTTCTTAAAGTACAAATAAGAATTTCAATGTCCATAAAATGGTCCGTAGTATAGGGCTTAGGAGACTGGCTTTGCGTTACAACCAACTTTGATCCAAATCCCTACTCTGGCACTTATAAATGCTGTGACCTTGGGCTAATCACTTATGTTATCTCGACATCATTTTTTTCTTAGTGGAGATAATTGTATCTCCTTTATAGTGTTATTGGAAAGATTATAGTGGGATTAAACAGAAGGACGCCTGGTAGGTGATGGTGGCTGTGGTGGTGCCAGTGGGGGTGCCCTGCTGATCCCCTTCTTTGCACCACATGGGTCTCCCAGCCCCTGAGCTTTCTGTACCAGACCACACTCTGTCCCTGCACAAGTCTCAGCTCAGCTGCTATGTCAGAATCGTTACTCCCTCATGCACTTCCAGAGCATGCTTATAAAGCTGGCCTGGCGGTGATTGAACTCTGCCTGGTGTCATGGTGAGAACACATGCTCCTTGGCTGCTGTGAACAGAAGCCCACCCAGAAGAGCTAGACAGAAAAGGGGGCTTTCTGGAAGGGTGCAGAGGTTTGAGCAGGGCGTGTTTCAGTCGAACAGCCCTCCAGCCTCCCCCTTTCTCCATTTTCCTCATTTTTCTTTATGACGCGTAACATCAGACAGTCCTCTTGCTGTACTCTCTGTGTCTGGCTCCTTCTAATTGCTCAAATCTAGTCCTTCCCACCTCCTCAGGGGGGCCAACCTGACCGCCCATTCCACTCTGGTACCCCCTATTCTGTTCCCGTTTATTACATCACCACACTTTATCTTCTTCCAAATAATTCTCTCTACCTCGCATAAGCAGCAAGTTAATACACGGATTTATAACTTGATCCATTCTCCCACAATGCCTACTCCCTTCTAGAATGTAAGCTCCTGGCAAGCGGGAACTTAGTCCACTTTCTCATCCCTGATCAGAGCACTGGGAGAAAACCTCGGCCAGACAGTGTGAGTGAGTGAGTAGCATCTTACGTTTTCTATTTTCAGTCTTTGTTTATTTTAATTGACAGCTAGTAATTTTGTATATTTGTGGCATACAGTGTGAGGTTTTGACCAATGTATGCAATGGAGAAAGATTTAATCAGACACTACATATTCATCACCTCACCCATTTATCACTTTTTAGGATGAGAACATCACAAACCCATTCTTTGGGGTTGCCAGCAAGATGCAGACTGGAGGCAGCTCTCGTCGGATGGTCCTGGCAAGACGTAGGAGGATTAGACTGGAGGGAGTGGGGAGCAGCTGCAATCAGGGGGTAAATCACAGGGAAAGAAGGAACAGATGTGTTAGGGGACCACACAATGAACGGCTCTGAGGGTGAATATGAGGAAGAGAGAGGAGGTGGGGGTAAAACAGAACAATCTGAAGGAGCCCAGAGACAAGCAGAAGGGTAGGGGCACCTTCCCATACCATGGGATGTCTGAGAGCAGCAAGACACAGGAAATCTCAGACCATGGAGAGAGCCACAGGGAACCAGAGATCCAGCCCACAGGAGAGAATCACGGGGAACCAGAGACCCAACTAATGGGAGAGAATCACGGGGAACCAGAGACCAGCCCATGGGAGAGGGGAGAGTGCCACAGGGAACCACAGACCCAACTAATGGGAGAGAACCATGGGGAGCCAGAGACCCAGCCCATGGGAGAGAATCACAGGGAACCAGAGACCTAACTTACAGGAGAGAGCCACAGGGAACCAGAGATCCAGCCTGCAGGAGAGAATCACGGGGAACCAGAGACCCAACTAATGGGAGAGAACCATGGGGAGCCAGAGACCCAACTTACAGGAGAGAACCACAGGGAACCAGAGATCCAGCCCACGGGAGAGAACCATGGGGAACCAGAGACCCAACTTATGGGAGAGAGAACCACAGGGAACCAGAGATCCAGCCCATGGGAGAGAACCATGGGGAACCAGAGACTCAGCCCACTGATAGTGCCACGGGGAACCAGAGACCGAGCCCACAGGAGAGAACCACAGAGAACCAGAGATCCAGCCCATGGGAGAGAACCACAGAGAACCAGAGACTCAGCCCACTGAGAGTGCCACAGGGAACCAGAGACCCAGACCATGGGAGAGTGCCATGGGGAACCAGAGACCCAACTTTTCCTGCACCTGGACGTTTTCTCCTCTGAATTTCTCCCTTGCCTATTAGAATAAAGAATAATTTCGCTCTGGTCAGCTTGTACCCACAGGCTCATCCCCCGCAGCAGCAGATAGAGTGGTGCTGGCATGTGGTGGGAACACCCACCTGGCTTAGATGGTCCGGCTGGTCTGGTCCACCCCCCAGGTGTGGGAGAAGCAAGGGGAGTCTAGACCCTGCACCTCCTTAATAACAACCACAAAAGCACATGCTGCAGAGGCCAGCTTCTCTCCCACTGGCATCCAGCAGGAATGACCACCTGGGGTGCAGACAGGGCACAGGAAAGATGAAGGGAGATGGCCCTGCTTCCCACCATCTCAGGCCAGAAGTCAGGGGGCCTGGTGTTGTGTGGGCATGATCAGCAACACTGGTGGGCTGTGAGCTGGGAGTGTCTCTCCACCACTGCAGGGAGAATCTGTTCACTCATACACCTCTGGCCAGGCTGGGGCTTCGGCTGCACCTGCCTCCTACCTGGCTGATTCTGATCTCACCCACTCAGGCAGTTCAGCCTACCACCTGCACACCACCCCCAGTTTAGGGACATCATCTGGGAGCCCTGTCTCCCATCCCTCCCAGTTTAGAGGAAATTGGGCTGGGGCATAGGAGACCCCAATCCATGAAGCTCTGAAAGGCAGCTGTGAATGCAAAAGGGCACAGAAGGAAGTGGAGGTTCATTTAGATGGTCAGTGGGAAAGGAGAGTGGTGAGCCTGTGAAATTGATACCAGCCTGCTGGATTTAGTATCTAAGCATTCCTAAAACCCTGCTGACTGGTCAGGGGGCAGCTTTACTTTGGAAGAGATGTGGTGAGCTCTATATCCTGGGACCTTTGGAACTACTATCATACTGCTGGATATAGGACCCAAGCGACCCTAAAACCCTTCTGAGTTGGCCAGAAGAACAGCAAGCTACTGCTGCACTTTGGCAACGTCTGGAAAGGGTGTGGTGGACACCACATCCTGGGGCCTCTAAACTGACTTCAGCCTGTTGTGGTTGGTATCCCAGTGACACTAACCCTGCTGAGTGGGTGGCAGAACAGCAAGCTGCCTCTTTGCTTCATTAGGTCCTGGAAGTGGCATAGAGAGCTTTACCCTTAAAGCCTCTGAAACTGATACCAGCCCCCTGGATCTGGCAGCAGAGCAGCCCTAAAACCTGCTGAGAACTGGCGGAATAAGAAGCTGCCACTTCACTTTGGCAAGTCCTAGAAGGAGTGTGAAGAGCTCTGCATTCCAGGGTGGCTGGTGCAGCATCAGCCCACTTGACAGGGCATCCAAACAGCCTTAGAACCCGCTGAGCAGCACTGAAGCTGGCAGACTGCTGTGCCACTTGTCTGGCCACAACTCCACCCTCCTGGCCCAATTGCTGCCTGTGAGCTAGCTAAATAAGCACCACAAGAATATCACTCAACCACCATTCAGGGGCACACTAACTTTTAGATTACATTTTAAAAAATAAATAGAAGGCTTGGCGCCTATAGCTCGAGCAGCTAGGTGCCAGCCACATACATCAGAGCTGGCGGGTTCTAATCTAGCCCAGGCCTGCCAAACAACAATGACAAATACAATCCAAAAAATAGCCTGGTGTTATGGTAGGCACTGTAGTCCCAGCTACTTGGGAGGCTCAGGCAAGAGAATCACTTAAGCCCAGGAGCTAGAAGTTGCTGTGACCTGTAATGCCATGGCACTACCCAGGGCAACAGCTTGAGGCTCTGTCTCTAAATAAATAAATAAATAAATAACACACATGGGGACAATTCAGCAAAAGAACCCTGGCAATAAAAATATTCAGAACAGAACAAGTTCCCCAAGGGACTACAATGGAGCCACAGCAGGTAATGCTGTCCATACAGAAATGCGCTTGAAATGACAAACAGAATTCAAAACTTGGATGGCAAGTAAGATGAATGGAGTTGAAGAGAAAATGGAAAAAGTCGTTCAAAAATTATCTTAAGAAATCAGTGAAATTAAAGACAAAGTCACCAAGGGTCTGGACTTAATTAGGAAAGATATAATGGAGCTTAAGGAATTGAAAGAGGCATTGAGGGAGTTTCAAAACACAGTAGAGCATCTCAGCAACAGATTGGACCACGGAGAAGAAAGAATCTCAGAACACAAAGATAAGACTTTTGAGCTAACCCAATCATTAGAGAGTCAGAAAAGAAGAGAGCAGAAGCAGAGCAGTCTCTTAGAGATATAGGACTACGCAAAGCACACACACATGAATAGCAGATACCCCTGAAGAAGAAGAAAGAGGCCCAAAAGCACAGAAGCTCTAGTCGAAGACATTATATGTAAAAATTTCCCAAGCATGGCCAGAGACCAAGATGTACAGTTCCTAGGTGGCTATTGACCTTCAGGAAAACTCGATCCAAACAAAGCATTTTTATACATATTATAATTAACTTGACCAAGATCAAATTAAAAGAGAAAATCCTGCAAGCAGCAAGGCATAAGCAGCAGCTGCCGACCTACAAAGGCAAACCATTAGGATGACAGGGTGCTTTCCAGCAGTTTACAACCTGGAAGAGACGGGGCTTCTATGTTTAATTTTCTCAGACCAAAAAACTGCCAACCCAGGGTTCTGTATCCTGCAAAACTAAGTTTCTTATTCAGTGGAGAAATCAAGTATTTTACTGAAAAGCAAACATTGAAGAAATCTGAAATGATGAAACCAGCTCTGCAGGAAGTGCTCAGACCTGTATGATACACAGAAAAACACAGTGGAAAGTAAAGACAAAAAGCAAAGAAACAAGGCAACAGATCTCCACACAACAAGATGAATAGAACTCCACAATACTCGTCAATCCTCTGAATAAACGTGAACAACTTGAATTCTCCCACGGAGAGGAAGAATAGGCTGGATGATGGATAAAAAAGCACAAGCTGAGTACGTGTTGTCTTCAGGAAACACATCGAACTCTCAAGGACTAATCATGACTCAAGGTGAAGGGATGGAAAACAAGATTTCAGGTAAAAGGAAACCAAACCATACCAAATACACAGGATTGATTCTTTTTGCAGATACAATTGACATTAAAGCAACAAAAATAAAGACAAAGATGCTCACTATATACTGGTCAAGGAGACAATACAAGAAGGCGACATTTCAGTCCTAACAATTAGTATGAATGCTTTTACCACAACAAATAAATAAGCAAGGAGATGGTTATGTTAATCAGTTAGATGTAAGCATTCCACATTGTATATCATATCAGCACATTGTATCCCATAAAGGCATTCATGTACACAGTTATGATTTAATAAAGAATTAAAAAAAAATAAAGCACCTAACATCAATGCCCCTAGATTTTTATAAACAAACCTGAGGTGTGTGTGTGTGTGTCTGTGTGTGTGCATGCAAAACTCGACCAACGTAATGACAATAGCTAATACTGCTTGAGTGCTTATGATGAAGCAGGTACTGTGCTGGGTGTCTTACGCTCATTACCTTGCTTGGTCCTCTCAATCATCTCAGTTGAAGCAGTTCCCATTGTTATTTTCTTCTTAGTGAAGGAAACTTCAGCTCTCCCTTAAACGACTTGGGGGCATTGGGTCTTGAACTCAGGTCTATTCTGTCTCTAAAACTCACATCTTGACCTAAACCTTTACACCTTGCATCTACAACAGCAGCAGCCCAGACGCTGCCCCCCCCAAAGCTGTTGATGTCAGTGGCTTTGAGAGATGCTGCTGCGTGCGGGGGACCAAAGCCTCTGCAGCAGGGTCCAGGGGAATTAGCAGCTGCTCCTTCCCTGCTCACGTTTTTCCTGTCGGGGTTTGATATTTGGGCTGTGAATCCAAACCTAACTTTTTCTTTCTCATATGTCTCTCCCCTTCCCCTCAGTTTCCATTGCCGAAAGATTGATGTCCTTAATACTACCTCACTTGAGGCAAATGGGCACCCTGACCAACGCCAAGATAATCTCAAAGCTGTAGCCTAGTCCAAAGGAATGAAGAGCCCTAAGACCCTGTCAGGAGCAGTCCTCAGCTTCTTATTGAAGACACTACAGATTGGAAGTTCTAGCCAATGCAATCAGGCAAGAGAAGGATATAGAGGGTATCCAAATAGGGACTAAGGAGGGCAAGCTATCACTGTTTGGTGATGATACGATGTTATACTTAGTAAATCCCAAGGATTCAACCACAAGACTCCTGGAAATTATCAAGAACTACACCAATGTCTCAGGATATAAAATCAATGCCCACAAATCATATATGCCAATAACGGTCAAACTGAGAATCAAATCAAGAGAAAATACCCTTCACAATAGCACCAAAGAGAATAAAATACCTTGGAATTTAGTTAACGAGGATATAAAGGACCTCTACAGAGAGAAGTACGACACAGTGAAAGAGGACATAGCAGAAGATGTTAACAGATGGAAGAACATACCATGCTCATGGCTGGGAAAAATCAAGGTTCTTGATTCTTCAAAATGTCTGTACTACACAAAGTGATTTACAGAATTAACAAAATCCTCATTAAAACACCGATGTCATACCTTGAAGATCTTGTAAAAATAGTTCTACATTTCATATGGATAAAGCAAAAATCCTGATGAGGCAACATAATTCTATGAAACAAGAACAAATCTGGATGCATTTCATTGCTGGGCTTCCAGTTATAATACAATTCTACGGTGATCAAAACCACATGATATAGGCATAATAATAGAGACATAGATCTATAAAACAGAACAGAGAACCTAAAGATGACACTGGAACCAGAGCACCATCTGATCTTTGATACAGTAAACAAAAGCATATATTAGGGAGAAAATTCCCTATTTAATAAATGATGCTGGAAGAACTTATTAGCCACATGGAAAAGGCTGAAAGTGGACAGCATCTTTTTCCACTTACAAAAATTAACTCATTCTAGATAAAAGATTTAAACCTAAGACATGAAACAATAAAAATTCTTGCTTTTTGCAGGAAAAAACATGAGAAAAACCCTTAGCAATATAGGTCTTGGGAAAGATTTTATGACAATGACTCCAAAGGCAATCAGGGCAACAGCAAAAATAAATAAATGGGATGTGATCAAGTTAAAAAAAGTTTCTCTACAGGTAAGGACACAATCAACAAAGCAAAGAGATAACCTTCGGGGTGGCAGAAGATATATGAATGTGAGAAGGGCTAATCATCAGACTCTACAACAAAGTCAAGCAAATCAACAAAGCAAGAGCAAATACCATATTAAAAACTGGGCAAGAGACATGAACAGAATCTTCTCTCATGAGAACAGGTGAATGACCAACAAACACATGAAGAAAATGCTCAAGAGAAGGCTTCAAATGGCAGCCTAGAGACATCTCATCTGCTACTCTCGGTAAAGCCAGGGAGAGGAGTCTCCAGTTGCCTCCGTCTGGATTGTCCCTCTCAAAACCAACATTGCAAGGACAGACAGAGTGGGACACCAGGGGCCAAAATACCTGGATGGTTGGGAGGCCTGTACACAAAGCAGGTGAAAGGGCATGGTGCCACACAGGGACAAAGTCTACACATGGAATCCCTGGAGGATTAGAATACAGGAGATTCTTACCTCTGCTCACTTCACCTCACCCTCTTACAGCACCCAGTAGGAGTAGACCAGAGATCAGACTGAAGTCAGGGAAGGCCTGTCCCTCCAGGTGTGGGGTGTGGCGTGAAACAAGCAGGAATTGAGGTTGCACAGGACTCTCATCTGCACAGATGATGGCCCTTTGAGGAAGGGCTGGAGAGAGTGTATTCTGCTCCTTTGGGACAGACCTGCAGACTGGACCTTGGGCATTCACAGGAGTGGGGCCTGGTGGGTTTGGATGTGGAGCTTGATCTGACCACCTGACAGAGGTGCAGGGGAAGAGAGGAGAGTGCTGAACCTAGAGCCAGCTGGCATTCATGGGGGTCCATTTTGGAGCAGACTCTCAGGGTGCCAGCATGGCCCAGCTTTGACCCCACCAGCAGGACTCAGACAACCACCGTCTGCTGACGCCCACAGAAACAAGGGTCAAGGTGGGCAGATCTCGACTGCCACACAAACCCCCTGTGGCCCCTGGGAACTTTTCGGATGGCCAAGGTACATCCCCAACAAGTCCAGCATAAGCTTCAGGACTTTGGCTTCCGACCCCTGAGGGGATTCAACTCTCACACAACTATGACGTTCAAATTAAAATTGTAAAAGCAGGAACACTACACTGGGTCTCCATGGCAACTAGCTAGTAGCTTCCTAGCCCCTCCACTTCCAGAAGCAGATATAGCTTTTGGGTTTTTTGTTTGTTTGTTTTTAAACATAGGAGCACCAACTATGTGCCTAAAAAAAGTTTTCCTTTCTTTTTCTTTTCCTAATTCTGGAGCCACCTGGTGTCCCTGAAATATATATTTTTTAAATATTAAGTTTTTGTTAATAGTCTTGCTCTTTTTTTCCCTGCATTTATTTTTCGTTTTTCTCATCTTTCTCTCATAACTCCCTTAGATGACCAAGATATCCATTTATGTTTGGGGGTTTTTGTTTGTTTTTCTGTTTATCAGAGTCTTGCCCTCAGGCCCAGGGTTGAGTGTGTGGATGGCATTGGCTTTGCTCACAACAACCTCACTCCCTGGGTTTGGGGGACCTTCCCTCTGTGGCCTCACATGTGGCTGAGACTGGAGGGTGCTGCCATGGTGCATGGCTGATGTTTTTCTGTATTTGGTGCAGACAGGGTCTCACTCTTGTTTGGGCAGGTCTTGAGCACCTAACCTTGGGTGATCCTCCCACCCTCACCACCCAGTATTCTGGGATTGCTGGTATGGGCCATCATGCCCAGACTGTTGTTACTTTTTTCTATATTTTCCCTTTTTTATTATTTTTTCTTTCTCTTTCTTGGTCTCTTCTTGTCTTTAATCTCCCTTTTGAACTTGTACCGAAAAGCCATTTCAGCATCAAAGCACAGAGACAAGGAAGATTAGGGATTTGGAAGAAGTGAGAGAAGTAAGTAGAGGAAGGAAGTGAGCAAGAATAAAACATATATGAGGAGGAACCAACAAAAAAATCTTGGCAACATGAAAAATCAGAGCAGGTCAACCCCCTCCCACCCTCAAGGGATCACAAAGCTGCTATTACCAATGATCTCATCTACAAAAAAATCATGGAAATGACAGAAAGGGTATTTACAGTATGGCTGGAAAAAAACAAGGAAGGAAATTGAAAGGACAATGGAAAATCACCAAAAAGAAACCCAAATATTACCCAAGAAATGAATGAAAGATATGATGAAATTAGAAAGGATATGGAACTTAAAGAATTTAAGGAATGGATGGAACTTAAAGAATGGAACTTAAAGAATTCAAGGAATCATTCAGGGAATTTCAAAACGCAATAGAAAGTTTCAATGACAAACTCCCACAGAGAAAAAAGGATCTCAGAGCATGAAGACAAGGTTCTTGAGCTAACTTAGTTATTTAAAGAGGAAAAAATGAAAAGAGTAAAATTGTCTGAGAATTATAAGACAACATAAAGCATACAAATATGCAAAATACAGGCATCCGTGAAGGAAAAGATGAGGGCAGCAAAGGCATGGAAGGCTTACCAGAGGATGTCATAACTGAAAATTTCTCAAGCATCACCAAACATTCCGACACACTTCTTTTAGATGGAATTTGAGAGCCAGTTCATCTCAATTCAAACAGAGCATCTCCTAGATACATTGAAATGAACCCGTCCAAGGTCAAAATGAAAGAGAAATTCTGCAAGCAGCCAGAAGTCAGCACCAAGTGATCTATAGGTGCAAATCCATCAGGATGACCAGGGATTTATCAGCTGAAACGTTACTAGCCAGAAGAGATTTGGCTCTGCATTTCAGTATATGCAAACAAAACAACTTCTGGCCTAGGATTCTATACCTTGCTAAATTAAATTTCATATTTGATGGAGAAATAAAATCTTATATGGACTACAAACATTAAGAAAATATACCAAGAGCAGCTCTGCAGGAAGGAGTCAGACCCATTCCACACAAAGACCATCATGATGGACCAACAAGGTAAGGAGACCTGGAAATGGAAGGTCAAAGCCTCGTTTCCCCAATGGCCCAACGATAAAATGAGGTGGCAGAACTCCACACAAAAAGATGATCAAAACTCCACTATATCATCAGTTCTCTCAATAAATGTGAATGTCTTGAATTCACTGAAGAGGCGCAGGTTGGCTGAGTGGGTAAAAAAAAAGCACAAGCCAACTATATACTGTATTCAGGAAACATATCTAAATTCTAAAGAGGAAGTAAGACTCTGGGTGAAGGGTTGGAAAGAAATATTTGTGTCAAATAGAAATCAGAAGAAAGCAGGGGTTGCAACCTCATTTGCAGATACAATTGGATTTAAACTAATAAAAATAAAGATAGACAAAGATGGACATTATGTATTGTTCAAGGGAACAATACAACAAGAAGACACTTCAATCCTAAATATAGACACACCCAACTTAAATGCTCCTAGATGTATAAAATGACCTGTCATTGGTCTGAACAATATAATATCCTACAATACCATAACAGTTGGGAACTTGAACACCCTCCGGACAGAACTGGGCATATTCTCTAAACCAGTGGTTCTCAACCTTCCTAATGCCATGACCCTGTAATACAGTTCCTGTGGGTCGTGACCCACAAGTTGAGAACCACTGTTCTAAACAGAAACTAAAAGGAAACAAGAAATTTAAATATGACCCTAGAACAATTAGGTGTAGTAGACATATACCAAATATACCACCCCAGTATGGAAAGCCTACTGGAGGATTTGACACCCTTCTCAACAGTTCATGGATTGTTCTCCAAAAGTGATCATATCCTAAGACACAAATCAAACCTCAAGAAAATTAAAAGAGTAGAAATTATACCTTGTATCTTTTCAGGCCGTGTTGTGATAAAGGTAGAACTCAACTCCACCTTCATCCTCACACAAAGTCATGGAAACTAAACAACCTTATGCTGAATGACAGCTAGACCAAGGAGGAGATAAAGAAGGAAATCAGTAGATCCCTTTAACATAATGACATTGAGGCCACAAGCTAGCAAAACCTGTGGGATACTGTAAAAGCAGTCCTAAGAGAGAAATTTACCACTTTGGGCCCACATCCAAATAATAGAAAGAGTACACATCAACAACTTAATAAATAATCTCAAGGAAATGGAAAAGGAAGAGAAATCTAATCCTAAACCTAGCAGAAGAAAAGAAATAACCAAAGTAGATCAGAACTAAATGAAATCGAGAACAAAAGAACCATTCATAAGATTAACAAATCAAAAAAGTTAGTTCTTCGGAAAGATAAATAAAATTGATAAACCTTTGGCCAGATTAACTAGAAACTGAACAGTAAGATCTCTAATAACCTCAATCACAAACAAAAAAGGGAGAAAAAACAACAGATATCCAGAGATAAAAAAGATCATCTCTGATTACTACAAAAACCTTTATTCCCAGAAATTTAAAAATGTGGAGGAAATGGAGCAATATCTGGAATCATACAACCTCCCTAGGATCAATCAGGAAGAAATAGAACTTTTAAACAGATGAATATCAAACACCAAGATTGCAACAATAAAAAAATCTTCTAAGAAAAAAAGTCGAAAAAAAAAATTCTACCAAACCTTCAAAGAAGAGCTTACACCTACGTTGCAGAACCTATTCCAAAACATTGAGAAGGAAGGATTCCTTTCCAATTCATTCTACAAACCAAATATCATTCTGGTACCAAAATCAGGAAAGGACCCAACAAAAAAGGAAAACTACAGACCAAATTCATTAATAAATATTGATGCAAAAATACTCAATAAAATCCTGGCAAATAAAATACAGCTACACATTAAAAAAATATATACATCACAATCAGGTGGGCTTTATCCCAGGGGTACAAGGTTGGTTCAACATACATAAATCCATAAATATAATTCACCACATAAATAGAAGCAAAAACAAAGACCATATGATCCTCTCAATAGGTGCAGAAAAAGCATTTGACAAAACTCAGCATCCTTTTCTGACAAGAACACTTAAGAAAATAGTTTAATTTCTTAAACTGATAGAAGCCAATGGAGCCAATTTACAACAAACCAATGGAGTATGGGGAGTCCGCAAAGAGCTAAAGTAGACGTTCCCCTTGATCCACCGTCCCCTTACTAGTTATGTACCCAGAAGAAAAAAAATCGTTTCGCTATAAGGACTTTTGCACCGGAATGGTTATTGTAGCTCAATTCACCATCACCAAGATGTGGAAACAACCCACATTCCCATCAACCCATGAATCAATAAAGAAACTGTGGTATTTGTAGACCACGGAGTACTATTCAGCCATTAAAAACATGAGGACTTTACATCTTTTTTATTTACGCAGATGAGAACATCTTCTTAAGTAAAGTATCATAAGAGTGGAAAAAAAATGTGTCCAATGTACTCAATACTAATATGAAACCAGTAGAGGAACAACTTTAGGCCCACGGGAGAGAAAACCAAACACATTCAAATAGAGGGGGAACGGGGAGGAGAGACGGGAGGGAGGATGGGCGATGGGTGGGCTGCCACCTAGTGGGACGATGTAGGGACCCACCTCCTGGGTACAGGGATCAAGTACAACGTGGACTTTACCTAACAAATGCAAATAATTCAACCTAATCGTTTATACCCTTGTATCAATCTGAAACTTGAAAAACTAAGAGGAAAAAAATGCACCCAGATGAAATAATCAGAGTAGCCACTCCACTGGGGCCCAAACACGTCTATCCAACTGCCTGCCTGGGCATCCCACAGCAGACTCGTGAGACGGCGGCCTTAGAGTCAGCGCCTTCCCCACGTCCTCCTCAGAAGATGCCACCGGCCACCTGGTGCTCAGGTCCAGACCCAAGCACCTTCCCTGTCTCCGCCGATCCTTTTCTCTTCTTTCCCAGAACCTGTCTCGGTTTGTGAGGTCACATTCATTTAATTCATGTTGACCTCTGTTTGGGAGCATCCTGAGAAGTGTGCATTCACCTGAACGCAGTCTCAGAACTGGGTAATGCCTAGAACCTAGAGATTCCAAGTAAATAATGTTAAATAAGTATCTGAAGGAATGAATGGATGGATATGGGGATCTGTTTTAGAATTCACTCTTGATTCAGAGTCATAACTTGTAGGAATAAGGAAAAAGGATCTTCAGGGTGGGAGGAACCCATGGCACCTACGGTGGACCGAACCCTGGGACAGAAACAAGACATTAGTGGAAAACCTGGGAAATCTCAGCAAAGTCTACAATTATGCAAAGAGTGATGTGCCAGGGTTAAGTTCTTGGCTGGCAGGTGCACCCTAGTGACGTCAAGATTATGGAAAGCTGGGTGAGGTGTGGGTGAGACCTCTCTGTACCATCTTTGCAATTCTTTTGCAATACATCTAAAATCATTATAAAATTGAACATTCATTTTTTAAAAGTCAATTTTTTTCTTTGTTCCATATGAAACAGAAACCATTTCAGTCAAATTGAAGCAAATTTTACTAATTATGACCACAAGAGTTCTTTGCTGGATGAAAGTGACTAGTTTAAGGGTGTTTTTGAATGACGTGGTGAGAGCCCTCCTGGGCCCCAAGGAACAAGGGGAGTGTTTGGGGGCATCTCTCCGACAGGTGCAGCTCAGAACAGCAGGGCTGGTCCCCAAACCCTTCTCAGCTATTTCATTGCCTGAAGCTGTTTGGAGGAACTGATTCTGACGTCCTTTCCAGCTGAAGGCTGAAATGCTGGCCTGCGGTTTTTCTCCTCCCAGACTCATTCTCTCCTTTGGTGAACAAACCATATGCTGCCAGAGGCCCTCAGGTCACTGTGACTAGCTCTGTCCCCCCCCACCCTGTCACCCTCATCCTGTGTCCCCCTTACACTCTGTCCCCCTCACGTTCTGCCCCCTCACGCTCTGTCCCTCACCCTCTGTCCCCTCACGCTCTGTCCCCCTCACCCTGTGTCCCCCTCACACTCTGTCCCCATCACACTCTGTCCCCATCACGCTCTGTCCCCTCATGCTCTGTCCCCTCACCCTCTGTCCCCCTCACCCTCTGTCCCCTCACCCTCTGTCCCCCTCACATTCTGTCCCTTACCCTCTGTCCCCCTCTCCCTGTGTCCTCCTCACCCTGTGTCCTCCTCACCCTGTCCCCCTCATGCTCTGTCCCCTCATGCTCTGTCCCCTCACGCTCTGTCCCCCTCACACTCTGTCCCTCACACTCTGTCCCCTCACGCTCTGTCCCCCTCCCCCGCTGTCCCTCACCCTCGGTCCCCGCCCGCGCTGGCCCCCGCACCCGCGGGCCGCCGGCGCCGCGGGCGCGCCGCCGCGGTGGCGCCCCGCGGGCCGGGCGGGGCG
>CAUYRH010077936.1:0-12311 GCA_963574655.1 Perodicticus potto
AACCCTAACTGCCCCCTTCTATCATCGCCCGAACCAGCAGGAAGCAGTTAGATCGAGTCTTCACCCCTTTTCCCTAACAGCAGTTGGGGTTTCTACTAGGAGAGGGAGAATTGATGCAGGACATCTGGCACCCTAGCCAGCTCAGTGGAGCCAGCGGACCTGCCGCCTCCTCCTTGGTGATGTTGGTGCCGCGGCAGCCAGCTGAAGAGCCAGCGGGCTGTATGACAGGCAAGGAGGGAGACCTCCAACGCCCACCAGCGGCCCCAATAGCCAAACAGGCTGGACAACTGCTGAGGAGACACCTGTGCCTTGGTGTCTCCTTCACTCACTTTACACTTGGGACTAAATGTGGAACCCCCATTTCCTATGCCTAGGTCAGTTTCTTGTGAATTTCCTGGGCCTGAATTCCATGGATGGACTGTGTCCATTCATTGATACACTCATTCACCTTCCCCCCGGCGGAAGGGACTGCATTCATTCGTTTCCTGGCCAAGGAACCCATACACCTATATATACCCTGAGGCTAGAGGCCTAGAGAAGGAGACGGGGAAAGACCAGGAGAGGAACAGAGAGAGCATCCCTCTCCCCACTTGAAATCTCTCCCTCTACCAGGAGCTTTGGTGTTTTCTATATTCTTTTCTGTAAATCAATTCTGTCTTACCACGGAGGGGTGGGGGGGGAAATAATGTAATGAAGAATAATAAAATACATATATTTACAAAATAAATAAATAAATAAATAAAATGATGACTAAGCTCCCCAAGCAAGTTTGGACATGAAATGCAGCTCTTCCCTGAGTCTCTGCCCTGCTGCTCTACTTTACCAGATTGTGAATTACCAAGCCTTCACAATCACGTGAGTCAATTCCTTAAAATAGTCTCAATCTCTCTCTCTCCAACCCCATATGTTATGTGGACCCACCCTTAGGACAGGACCAACAAAAAGTACAAGGTAAAAGGTGCATACAGCTAAAGATTTTACATGACAGAAAGTGCCTAATTGGAAAGTGTAGCCACCCTCCAGTAGGGTTAGACAAAAAAGTATATAAGTGGAGAAATTATAAAGTCTAAGGGATTCATCAGGAAGTACATGGATAGAAGGAATGACTTGTCATTAGGGGGATTCAGCAATAGGTTACTACAAAGAACCAAGTAAGAGGTGCATGGTTACAAAAATCATCCAATCTAGAATAGAATACTGAAGGAAGTGTATGGGTTAACGTGTACTCATTTGGAGTGAATTGTTAGAAACAGAAGCCAGATTAAGCAAGGATATAGCAGGAACTGCCTGAGAAGAGTCTCTGGTAGGAAGTACATAAATAGAAATATCCAATCAAAAGGAAAATTAGGGATTAATTGCACTATGAGATGGTGCACCCAGCTTCAGGTAGGATATGGCAAGTGGTACACAGGTGGAAAGTATAGCCAGCCTTGTAATGGACATGGTTGTAGGTACATGGGTGGAGAGAGCATCCAGGTTTTTCTAGGACTTTGCTGGAATGTGTGGAAGAAGCACATAGCCTCAGGTCAAAATTGTCAGAGGTGTATGGTTGGAGGAAGCATACAGCTTAGGTTGAGGGCTTTGGAGGAGATGCATGGATGGAGGGAAATTCCTGCCTATGGGAGAATTTGAGAGAAGCTGCATTACAGATTAAGTTGCCAAGGATAAGAGCCAGCAAGAAGTATAGGAGAGGAGACTACAGCCTGTCTAGGTGAGGAGCACTCATCAGGACACCCGTGGGTGGCAGTGCAGTCAGTTTAGGGGGGACTAGGCATTGGTGACAGGAGCATATAGCATAAGAAAATACAAGTCAAATAATGCAAGGGTGGAAGAAGCAATCAGCTTCTGTGAATAACTATTAGGGAGGAAGCATTCAGCCTAGAGGAGGACCTGATACAAGGGTCATGACCGCAGTGTTCAGCCACTCAGTCTGGATATGCCACATAGTGCCTAGGTTCAGGGAGCATGCAGCTGAGGGGAAAACCTGGTGAAAAGTGTATTAGTGGAGGGTCAGTCAGCCTCAGTGAGGACTCAAAAGGAAATACATGCATGTAGCATACACCCAGCCTTGTGAAATTCTAGATTTATCCATGTACTTCCTGTCTGTTTCTACCCTATGCATGAGCTTACACACAGACACTAAATAATATATACTCCACTATACTGGAGGTTATCTTAACACCTGCCTAGCCCTGAATTATTCACATATACCGTCATCACACTGTCTTTCGCTAGTGTGGATGCACCCATGAAACACATGACACATATACTATAGGGTTAATGCTCCCTACTCCCATGTATCTTCTGCCACATTCTGCACTATGCTGAATGCTCTCTCCGCCCATGCACCCACTTTCGAGATCCCCTAGATTGGCTGTATTTTGCAGTGATAAAACTAGTTGATATGTACTTCCCATAGCTGGCAGCACCTTCCACCCATGAACCTCCACACACTGGCTGCAGCGTCCCCCAATGCAATTCCTACCACGTCCTTCCCTAGACTAGCTCCGCCTTCCACCAATGCACCTTCTGCCTATCCTCCATTAGGCTGCCAGCAGCCTGAACCAACTCATTTCCCAACTTGCTTGTACTCTCCACCTCTTCACTTTCTGCTGAGACCTCCTCTAACTGGCTGCTCCCTCCACACATGAACTTCATTATAGATCTTACCAGAGACTGATCATACCCTGCACTGAAGTATCTCCTAGTATATTCTCCTATAGCATACCTACACGCTGCATCCACGTACCACCGTCCATATCTACACTGGGCTGAATGCTCCCTCCATGCACCTAATTCTTGATGAGTCCTTGCCCAGGCTGAATTATGCTCCCTCCACTGATGCTTTTCCTCAGGGGTCATCATCTAGGCAGACTGTACCCTACAAGCATATCCACTTTAACATGTCTGACCCTAGGCTGGCTGCAGCCTCATTCCACACACTATTAGATTGGCAAAACTCCATACCCATGCACCACCTGCCAGTATTCTAGTAGGCAAAATGTTTGCTCCTTCCATGAAACTCCTGCCATTGCACTTCTAGACCTGATATTATCTGTTCCTATGCACTTCTTGCTGAGTTCTCTCCTTGGCTTGGTTGCACCCTGCACACATGTACCACTTTCCTGGCTTTGTTTAGGTTGAATGCTCCCTTTTCTTATGTACCTTCTGTCAAGTCCTGCTTTGTACTGGGTGCTCCTCATATGTATGCACTAATAGATTGTATCCTTGCATAAACTGGATGCACCCTACATCAATGCAGTCCCTCCATGTCCTTTCTCAGATGTGAAACACCATCCATCTTTGTACTTCTTACAATATCCTCACTTAAACTGACTGCAGCCTCCACCCATGCTTCTCTTGTGAAGTCCTCCCCTAGGTTGACTGCACTCTGAACCTCTTGTTACCTCTTTTAGGAAGAGATCCTCCTGCCAGGATCTCTCTTAAGCTGACTATACCCTCCAACTTTAGACCTCCTGCTAAGAACTCTGCATTTCCAAGGGACAGCTCTCAGATCCTAGAGAAAACAGTTTCAGTATGGGCGGCACCTGTGGCCCAGTGAGTAGGGCTCCAGCCCCATATACTGAGGGTGACGGGTTCGAATCCAGCCCCAGCCAAACTGCAACAAAAAAATAGCTGGGCATTGTGGTGGGCACCTACTCAGGAGGCTGAGGCAAGAGAATCGCCTAAGCCCAAGAGCTGGAGGTTGCTGTGAGCTGTGACTCCACTGCACTCTATCAAGAGAGACAAAGTGAGACTCTGTCTCTTAAGAAAAAAAAGGAAAAAGGAAAATAGTTTGGGTGGCAGATTTACATCTCAAAGAACAGAGAAAAGATTTGTAATCCGAAGACTTCTAAAACAACTGCTCTGAGAGGTGTTTAGAGGTCTATCTATTACCATGATTTTTCAGTAATAAACAGTAAATTCTTCTGGTACCATTGAGCTTTCTCAGTCAGGCATATCATAGGTGGGCTGAGGTCATTTTAGGGACATGGTCTTAATCTACTAAAAGTCATGATAGAGTTTGTCAAGTCTTTTAGTGCAGAGGTTTGGATGGATTCAAACATTTGCTAGACCCTCAGTACTCTAGCCTACATGCTTTCTACACCTATGCACTTACTGCTGTATCTTCCACTGGGCTAGATGCACCCCCCATTCATGCATTTCCCACCATGACTTTGCTTTGGTGGCCTGCACCCTTCAGCCATGCATCTTCTACTGGATCTCCCTCTATGATGAATAATCTCTCCATCCATACGCCAACTGCCATGTCTTTCCCTAAGCTGTCTCCCCCTAAACCAGAGTGCCTTCTGATAAGTCCCCTTTTAGACTGGCTACTCCATTCACCCGTGTACTTTTTGCTGGGTCCTCCCCTAGGCTGTTTGCACTATCTGCTAATGAATCTTTGCCAGAGTCTTAGATGTCCTAGTATAGATGTCCTAGTATAGATGTCTTCCTAGTATAGATGTCCTCTCTACTCACTTCCTGCTGGATTCTCCCTTAAGCTTTGTGCCCGCTGTACTTACACATTTCCTATCATGTCTGGCCCTTGGATGATTGCATCAGTTACTCAAACACTGACAATCTTTCCCTATGCTAACTAAACCTTCCAAACATGCAATTCCTTCTGAGTCTTAACTTAGGTCACATTTTCCCTCCTTTCTTGGATCTCCTGGCAAAGGAGATTACCTTCTCAATGTATCTTCTGCCAGATCCCATCAAGGATGGATATTCCCTGCCATTTTGAACTCTCTCTTCTCACATGAACTTCTGACCTAGTCCTGTCCAGATAGATGTACCATGCACCTGTGCACTTTCTAGCTAGTTATTCCTACAATGGCTGCACCCTCCACTAATACACATCCTTCAGGACACATCACCAGGACGAACTATGAAGTCTACACATGGCTGAATGCTCCCTACAACCATGGACCTCTTTTCCAGTTCTCCCCTAGAATGCCTATATCTTCCACGCATGCATCTCCTCCCTCGTCCTCCCCTAAGTTAGATGCTCCCTCCTCCCATGCATTTCCTTTTTCTTAATGCTCTCTGCCGTTTGCACCCTTCACCCATGCACTTCTTTCTGAGTCCTCTTTTAGGCATTGTTTTGTGCTCACTCCACCTGTGTGAGTCCTGCTAAGAACATTCAACCCAGGGGAGAATGCTCTTTTCACCATGTAGGCTGCTCATCTTTTCACATATTTAATTTTTGCCAAGTGTTCCCCTAGGATGGCTGCACTTTTTACCCCTGCATATTTTGGTGTATACTATCTTAAACTGACAACACAGTCCATACTATGTATCCCATACTGAGTTCTTCTTTGTTTGGCTGCTCCCTCTGACCTATTGCAGAGTGCTCCTCCACCCTCCTTCACTCCACCCATGCACCTCTGGCTGAGTCGCATCTGAGCTGGATGCTTCCTCCTCCCATGCAAGTGCATCCCTGTGCTCCTTATACTAACTGACATCCTAATATGTACTTGCATAGGCTTGAAGCAATCTGCACCAACATACCACTGCACTGACTCCCCTCTGTTGAATGATTCCTCTTTCCATGCACTTCTTTCTGGTCCTCTTCTAAGCCTGTTTCCACCTATACACCTCCCATTCAGTCTTCCCTTTGTGTAGATGATACCTCTTCCTTGCAACTTGTGTGTGAACCTCCACCAAGCCTACTGCACTCTTCTGCCAGTGAACTTGCTGGAACCTACCATAGGTTAACATTAAATCATCTTCCAAGCTCTGATTTAGGCCCACCATGTCCTGTACCAGTGTATCTTTCCCTCAGACTTCCATTAATTTGGCTGCACCCTGTACCCATGCACCACCTGTTAAGTCTGCCCTTTGACCAAATATGCTTTCCTTACGTGTGCCTTCTTCTGATTCAATTCTAGGCCTACACCTTTCTCCACCATTCATTTTTGGCTCGTTCCTCAGCCAAAGCTGACTGCACTCTCCACCATACAACGAACTGCCACACCTTCTCATAGGTTGCATACTCCTTCCTCCTATCTAACTCCTGTAGGGCCAACTCATTGGCTGGATGATTCCTCCTTCCACACACTTTGCTGTAATCATCTGCTAGGTTGGCTGTAGTTTCCAACCTTGTATTTTCTGTCATTTCCTCCCCTATGCTGGCAGAATCCCTCCCCCCGCCACCTCTCTTCTGCTATATCCTCCCCTGGGTTGAATGATCCTTCCCCATGAACTTCCTACTGGCTTCTCTTCTGGACTTTTGGCACCAATGTTATCACTTCTAACCTTCCCTAGGCTGGCTGCACACTTTACTTAGGCACCACCTTTTAGGACTTCCTCTACTCTGAATAGTCTTTCTAACCATGAATCCCCTGCCAATCCTTCCATAGATTTCATGCCCCTTCTAACTATGTACTGTCTTCTTGGATGACTATCCTTCCTTTCAATTTTTTTTTTTCTTTAGACACAGTCTCATTCTGTCACCCTGGGTAGAGTCTTGTGGTGTCACAGTTCACAGCAACCTCAGACTTTTGGGCTCAAATGAGCCTCTTGCTTCAGCCTCCCAAGTACCTGGGATTACAGGTGCCCACCACGCTTGGCATTCTCTTTAACTTTTCATCACCTGTTGTGTATCCCCCTCCCTGTACAGTGGCACCCCTGCCCACCTATGTACTCCCATCAAATTATCAGCTAGGTCCTTTGTACCCTCCACCCATGCATGTCTTGTGGTAAACTCCTAATGGCCCCCTCAAACCTTCACCAGTGCATTTCTTGTGATTCTTTTCCTACACAGTTTTCAACTTCCACCTATGAATTTACTGCTGGACCCTCCCTTCGTCTGGCCATACAGTTTTGTGCAACCTACTGAAACTTCCCCTAGCTTGCATGGTTTCTCCAGAAAAAACACAGACAGGTCCCGCCCACTGAGCCTAGTTTCATCATCTACCAATGCATATCTTAATTTTCTCCCGTACGCCCAGTCACCACCTACCCATGCACAGAGGCTGCAACCTACACCCATGAACCACCCATTAGGATTTACCATGAATCAATTCTTCCTTTTCCCATGTACATCCTTCCCATTCTTTCTAGGCCTAATGTTTTCTAACACTTCTCAGGGATGCCAGTCTCCCTGAACAAGGTACCATTTGTGGCATTCTCAGCTAGGATGACACCTAGTTTGGCTGTAACTCTCACCACGTACCTCCTGGCTAGATGATCTCTCCACCATACATTCCTGCTTTAGGTTGGATCCTACATTAGGCTTCCCTCACGTTTGAACCTCCTGCTCAGTCCTACAATAGGAGGGCTGGGCTGTTCCTTTCATACATCTACTTCCTGAAGCATCCTCCCCAAGGCTCACTGCAACTTTGATCCATAAAATTACAGCCAAATATTCTCCTGGTCTGGAAGCTCTTTATACACAGGCACCTTCAGCCATAACCTTTAATGCAGCTGCAACCTCCACACATGTGTCTGCTGTGCTTCTCTCCTTGGAAATGATATTCCTTCCACTTCAGCACTTACTGCAACGTCCTCTAGTCTCATTGTAACCTCCACCTTTGCATGCCCTACTGAATCCTTTTCCTTTACTTCTGCACTTCTTTCTAGGTCCTCCTAAAGATTGGCAGCATTCTGTGACAAAACAAGTTCTAGTATGTTCTCGTTTAGACTGGTTTTAACTTGAAATCAAATTCCTGTCTTTACTTCCCTAGACTGTACCCTTATCTATGCACAACCAGCAAAGTTCTAACCTAGGCCATCTGCACCATGCTCTTGCACTCCTCCTGCCATATCCTTTCCTACCTAGGCTGGATGCTGTGTACTCACAAACTTCCTGCAGAGTCCTCCCCAATGCATGTCGCACAATTCCCTCAGGAACCTCTTTCCATGTGCCTCTAGGTTAGCTTTACTCTCCACCCATACACCTACTTTGAGATCTGCTTCAACCTGAACTCATGCCTCTCCTGTCATGTCCTGCCCTCAGATGATTGGACCATGCACCCATGTTCTTCTTTCCATTTACCTCCTGCAGGTCCTATTCTTGGCCTAAATGTCTCTCAACTCATGCATTTCTTGCAAAGTTCTTCCCTTGGCCTGCTTCACCATGAACCCATGAATATCCTGCTAGTTCCTCCCTAGATGAACCACACTCTTTGCCCATGTATCTACTGCAAACTGCCTAGGCTGACTACACTCTGCAACAATGCACAGCCTGCCATGTTCTCCCCTCAGATATTTGCACCCACTATCTATATACTCCTGTTGCATCCTCCACAAAACTAGATATGCCCTCAACAAGTTTATTCCCTGCTAGATGCTCCCCTAGGCTGACTTGAAAGTTCCATACATCTCGCTCTATTAACTTCTTTGTTCCTTCCAACCATGTACTACCTACAGATTCCTCCTCTAGGGCTGGTTGTTTCCTCCACCCATGCATCTCCTGATGAGTCTTCTCTTAAATGAAAGTTCCATCCGCTCATGGAACTTCCCACTGCATCTTCTCCAGACTTGCTACAGTATGCATTCACACACCTAACTAACAGGTACTCCCCTATGCTGACTGCAGCCCACCTTCTGGCACCTTCTGCTATATTCTTCCCTTGGAATTCCGCAACTTCCATTCATGTGCCTCCTGCTGAGGAGAAATGATGTGCCTTATAAGCAAGCACTTCCTCCCTCCCACCACAATGCTGGCTGCAATCTCCACACAGGACCTACCTGCTGGGATCTATATTAAGCTTGCTGCTCCTTCCAACATCTGCCACCTGCATGTGGCACATTAAATTGAATGTCTTCTCCACCACTTCAAGACCTGCCAATAATTCGTGTTGGGACTTGGATAATGATATCACAAAACAAAGGCCTCAGAAGCAAAAGTTCATCTCTGCCCTCCTGTCCTTTGTCCCTCATTCTCCGCTGAGGCAAGCAATAGGAACTAGAATTCTTTTTCCTCCAGGCAGAACCACAAAGCCTAAAAATATTACTTGGATTAAAAATGTTACTCTGCCTTTCTGTGTTAAGATTGGCCATAAGAAAATCTCTGACCTACATTGTTTAGTTGTAGGTTGTAAGAATCTGAAAGGGTCCTGCTTCATACCCAGGAGAAAGAAAATGCTACACAGAAAGACCAAGAAGAATCAAGACAGGCCTCGCTGAGTTTCCTCCCTCAGTCTGTTAGCATTAGATCAGATCCTTTTAGTCCAATCACAGTCCTATGTGGCTTTCCTTTCTTCATTTAACCAAAGCCTAAAAATGGATAACTTCCCCCATATCTGTGGGTCTTCATTCTGAAGGCTTTCATGTCATGGAAAACTACAATCAAATCAATTTGTTATGTTTTTCTCTTTTAACCTGGCATTGTTATTTAGGTGTTGGCCATGACCCTTTGGATGGAGAGAAAAGGGATTACCCCTTTTATACTCCTGTACTCCACAAAGGCTGGAAGCTCTCTCAAACCATGTACTTCACATCATTAACTCCTCTATGCTGGTGGCAGACTACACACATACACTGCATGCTGAGTCATCCTCTCTGCTGGATATTACTTCTATCATTATGCTGACTGTTGCATCATCTGCTATGTTCACTGCACCTTGTGCTCACACAGCTCAAGATTTATCCCCATTTAGGCTGACTACCACCACCACTCAAGCATCTCCTGTAACTTTTTTCCTTACGCAGGATATTTCCTCCACATATGCACGTATTACTACTGAATCTTTCTCTAGCCTGACTCTACCATCCACCTTTGCTCTCCCTCCTAAGATCTACCCCAGCCTGGCTGCCTGCTCTAATTGTGTGCGTCCAGCTGTGTCCTCCAAGAGTGTCATTGCCCCTTGTACAAAGAGATGCACATCCTAAGGTGTCTTCCCATACAGTAGCTGCACCCAGTGCCCATGTACCACTTACAAGAGCCTCCAGGAACTTTCTGCCTATTCTCTCCTAAACTTCATGCTTTTTCAACCATGCATTTTTCATTTGGGCTACCCCTAGACCAAATTATCCCCCTGCCATGCACTTCCTGTAGGGGCCTCCACTGGAGTGGATGCTTTGTTCACCCATGGACTTCTTGTGGGATCCTCCCCTAGGATGGTTGCACCCTCCATCCCTTCACTTCCTACGGGGTTCTCAACTAGGTTCACTGAACTTGCATCAGTGCACTTTTACTGTCTTCCCCTAAGTTCGCTGCAACTGGCAACTGTATATGACTCGCCAGGTCTCCCCTTTGACTGAATGCTCTTTCCTCCTTGTACCTACTGCTAGTACTATTCTAGGCCTCAGACCTTCTCCATCATGCGGTTTTTTGCAGGTCCTTTCCTTGGCTGTACCAATGCACCTTCTGCTGTATCCTATCCGAGGCTAAATGCACTTTTCACCCATTCACTTCTTGCCAGTCCTGCCCATGTGTCCTTTACTGTGTTCTCTCCGAGGCTGATGTATCCTAAAAACACAAACTCCCTGCCCGTTCTCCCTGGACTGAATGTTCTGCTTTCTACTTTTCTTATCCTAATCTTTAGGCTTTCCCCACCCATGCACCTTTTGTAGTCATTCATTAGGCTGGCTTCTGCAACCATGTGTCTCTTGCTGTAAACATCCTGCCAAGTCCTCTCATAGGTTAGATGTTCCCTCCGGGTATGCACGTCATTCCTATCCTCCCTCTAGATTATATGCACCTTGCAATCATGCATTCTCTGTCATTTCATCCCCCACCTGCAGAAGGAACTAAACACTGTATCCATGCCCCTCCCTCCATGCCCTCTTCTTTTTTTTTCACTTTTTAAATTTCAGATTAATATGAGGGTACAACTAGCTTATAATGTTTGAATTTATTAGGTAGACAACCTCTTGTATGTGTGTCTCACACCTAAGAGATGTGCCATGTACCCTTAGAATGTGTCCATTCAGTGGAAGCACACCAATCCTCCTCTCTCTTCTCTTCTCCTCACTCCCTCTATCCCCTACCCCCATCTGGAATTGAATTGACTTTTTCTCTTGTGCAGGCATGTATTAGTTCATCCACTGGCTTCATGTTATATAAAATACATTGGATACTTGCTTTTCCATTCTTGTGATACTTTTCTAAGAAGAATGTGCTCCAACTCCATCCAGGTTGATACAAAAGATGTAAAATATCCATTATGGCTCAATAGTATTCCATGGTATACTTAAACCACAGTTTGTTATCCATTTCTGGGTTGATGAGAATTTAGATTGCTTCCACATATTGGCAATTGTAAAGTAAGCTGCAATAAATAATCTAGTGCCAATGTTCTCATGATAAAATGATATCTTTTCTTCTGGGTAGATACCTAGTAATGGGATTGTGGAATCAAATGGAATCTAATTTGAGTTCTTTGAGGATTCTCCATACTTATATCCAAAGAGGCTGCATTTGTTTGCAGCCCCACCAGCAGTGTAAAAGTGTTCCCTTCTCTCCACATCGATGCCAGCATCTTCAACTTTGAGACTTTGCAATGCAGGCTATTCTCACTAGGGTTAGGTGCTATCTCAGGTTGGTTTTGATTTGCATATCTCTGATGATTAGGGACAATGTAATTCTTCCTTTTGTATGGAACCAGGAAAAGCCCTATAGCCAAGGCAATTCTTAGTAATAAAAACAAAGCCAAAAGCATCACTCTATCAGACTTTAGGTTATATTACAAGTCCACAGTGATCAAACTAGCATAGTATCGGCACAAAAATAGAGACTTGACACATCGAACAGAATTGAAAGGCAAGAGATGAAACCAGTCTCTCATAGCCATCTGATCTTTCACAAACCCAACAAAAGCATACACTGGGGAAAAGAATCCCTATTCAAAAATGGTTCTGGGATAACTGGATAATCACATGTAAAAGACTGAAACTGGACCTGCACCTTTCACCACTTACAAAAATTAGCTGAAGATGGATGAAAGACTTAAATCTATGACATGAAATAATGAAAATCTTAGAAGAAAGTGTGAGAAAATGGCTCAGCACCCATACACAGTGGTTACCGTGCCAGACACATACACCCAGGCTGGCGTGTTCAAACCCAGCCCTAGCCAGTTAAACAACAATGACAACTGCAACAAAAAAAATAGCCGGGCATTGTGGTGGGCACCTGCAGTCCCAACTACTTGGGAGAATGAGGCAAGAGAATCACTTAAGCCCAAGAGTTTGAAGTTGCTGTGAGCTGTGACACCACAGCACTCTACCAAGGGCAACATAGTGATACTCTGTCTCAAAAAATAAAAAAGAAAGTATGAGAAAATTTCTTCATGATGTCAATCTGGGAAAAATTTTATGGAGAAGACTTCCATGACAATTTCAACAACAAAAATAAAAAA
>CAUYRH010077937.1:0-16193 GCA_963574655.1 Perodicticus potto
GACAGTTTTTAATAATAAAAACAAAGCCAGGGACATCAGCATACCAGACTTTAAGCTGTAATACAAGGCCATCATGGTCAAAACAGCATGGTACTGGCACAAAAATAGAAACAGAGACATTTAAAACCAAATAGAAAAACAGGAAATGAAACTAACATCTTACAGCCACCTAATCTTTGATAAACCAAACAAGAACATACACTGGGGAAAGACTCCCTATTCAATAAATGGTGCTGGAAGAACTGGATACCCACATGTAAAAGACTAAAACTGGACCTGCACCTTTCTCCACTCACAAAAGTTGATTCAAGATGGATATAAGACCTAAATTTAAGGCATGAAATGATAAAAATCCTCAAAGAAAGCATAGGAAAAACCCTGGAAGATACTGGCCTGGGGAAAGACTTCATGAAGAAGACTTCCATGGCAATTGCAACAACAACAAAAATAAACAAATAGGACTTAAACTGAAAAGCTTCTGTATAGATAAGGAGACAACAACCAAAGCAAATAGACAACCTACACAATGGTAAAGGATATTTGCATATTTTGAATCAGACAAAAGCCTGATAACTAGGATCTATAGATAACTCAAATTAATCCACATGAAAAAAGCCAATCATCCCATATATCAATGGGCAAGAGACATGAATAGAACCTTCTCTAAAGAAGACAAACAAATGGCTAGCAAACATATGAAAAAATGCTCATCTTCCCTAATTATTAGAGAAATGCAAATCAAAACCACCCTGAGATAATCATCTAACCCCAGTGAGAATAGCCCACCACACAAAATCTCAAAACTGAAGATACTGGCATGTATGTGGAGAGAAGGGAACACTTGTATACTGCTGGTGGGACTGCAAACTAACATGACCTTTTTGGAAGAAAGTATGGAGAACCCGCAAAGAACTCAAGCTAGACCTCCCATTTGATCCTGCAATCCCATTACTGGACATCTACCCAGAAGGAAAAAAATCCTTTTGTCATAAGGACGCTGCACTAGACTGTTTATTGCAGCTCAATTTTCAATCGCCAAAATGTGGAAACAGCCTAAGTGCCCACCAACCCCAGAATGGATTAACAAGCTGTGGTATATGTATACCATGAAATACTATTCAGCCACTAAAAAAGAATGAAGACTTTACAGCCTTTGTATTAACCTGTATGGAAGTGGAACACGTTATTCTTAGTAAAGCATCGCAGGAATGAAGAAGCAAGAATCCTATGTACTCAATTCTGATACGAGGACATTTAATGACCTAGTACACTGTGGGGGATGGGGGAAGGGAAGAGCAGAGAGAAAAGGAGAGGGGGTGGGGAAAAGGAAGAACAGAGAGAGGGAAGGAGGGGATGGGTGGGGGTCTCAGTGTATGACACACCTTTTGGAGGCAAGACACAATTATAAGAGGGACTTTACCTAACAAATGCAATCAGTGTAACCTGGTTTCTTATACCCTCAATGAATCCCCAACAATAGAAAAAAAATTAAAAATAGTAACAAAAAAAAGAAAGAAAGAAATAAGATAGAACCTGGAAGAAGTACATCTGAGGTCAAAGGTTCCAGAAAACTGGCATGGAGGATATTGTTGGCAGCACTGTATAAAAGATTCTACAAGGCTGTTTAAGGTTTATGCTCACAGGCTATCACTTATCTGTGGTTTCTCCATCATGCTGGATGTTGCTGGATCCCCCAGTGCCATAGCCTAGCCTGGAAAAATGGCCCACAGAGTGGCAGACCTGTAGGTACTTTGAAATAAATGATGAGGAAGAATGAACCAGATACCTCCTTTTTCTGCCAAAAACCAGCCTGAATGAAGACATCTTGATGAATTTCAATGTGACTTTCTGATAATCCCAAGGAAAGATCCCCCTCTCGCCAATCTCGCTCCCCTGACTTTCATTTTAGCATATGTAAGTGCCCTAAAAATTTATACATAATCTCAGAAAAAGAAAGAAAAACTCTAAATTGACTGAGATATAGTTTCTCTTACCCAGAGGAATGGAAGTTTAAATTAAAAGCTAATTTGTTATGACAAAATGAACAGTTTTTCTACACACTACATTATGGGAATAAGACTTTCATTTTCTACAGTTTGAGTATTTTTTGTTTTTTTCTCAAAATGGTTGGCCACCCATGTGTAGAGCAGGTTAGAGATTCTCTAGGAAGGTATGAGGGAAGGACAATAGGAAAGAAAGTGGAAGAACCTGGGAAGAGTAGATAGCTCAGTGAGAGTCCACACAATCCAGACTTATAAGGAATGAAAATGGAAAGAAGTTAACATGTATGAAAGAAGCAGGTAGACCAAGGAGCTCTTAAGAGTTCACACTGAGACTAAGGTTCCATAAAGGCCTAGGATACAGACACAGTTCCACCAAGTTCTTTGCAAATGTATAAGAAGGGCAGCCTTTACTCCTGATTCCAATACCTTATTCTTCATTTCTGCCTGAGACCTCATTAGAATGACCCTTACAGTTCATATTTCCACCAACACTCTGGTCACAACCATTTAAGTAATCCCTAAAATGATTCCAGCTTTCTCTACTGCTCTCCTCTTCTTCTGAGCTCTCACCAGAATTACACTTAATGCTCTGCTCACCAAAATATAAGCTCTTTCTAGTCTGTTCCTCTAAATTCTTCCAGGTTCTATCCATTACCCAATCTCAAAGACATTTCTATATTATTAGGTATTTGTGAAGGTGTTTGTTATAACAACAGCTCCACTTCTCACTACCAATGTTTCATCTCAATCCATATAACTTCTGCTGTTATAACAGAATGCCACAGACTTAGTAATTTATAAAGAACAGAACTTTGTTTGGCTCATGGTTGTGAAGGCTGGAAGTCCAAGAGTATGGTTCTGGCATCTGGCAAGGGTTATCTGAGGGCATAAGGCATCACATGGTGAGCAGGTGAGACAGAAAGAAGAAATAGGGCCAAACTCATCCCTTTACCATAGGCCCACTAACAAAATATTGGCACTAATTCATTTATGAGACTAGAGCCCTCATGAACTGATTGCCTCTTCAAGTTTCTACTTCTCAAGACTCCTTCATCGGAGACTAAATTTCCAATGCATGAACTTTGGGGAACATATTCAAATCATACCAGATAGTAATCCTCATACTCTCTGAAGTTACTGAGTACAATGGCACAATTTAGAGTAATGAAGAATTCCAGGAGTGGGATACCGATGTACAGTAGACAAAAAGGAGTGGCCACATAGTCAACAATAATCTTGTGGAAGAAGAGTATGAACATCAAGCAGTCAGATTTATTTTCAGGAAAGTGGGAGTGGGGGGAGTTCAGAAGTGACACTAGAAGCTAAGAGATGTGACCTACGCCTTCCAGTGCTAATATGAGTGACTGTGGGAGAATGAGCAACATTTACTTGGAAAAGTTGCAAGAGGAAAAGTCCTCAGGCAGAATCAGGTTTCAGTCAAAGCATTAATGGGACAAAGTGTTCCAGAAAATGGTAGATTTTGCTTACTATGGGGAAAAGCTTCAGAGAGCACCTGGAAAGTTTTGTGAAGACGGAAAACATGAGAGACGGGCAATATAGAGGAAATCCTAAATAGTGGCACCCATCAGAAGTACTCTGCAAGACCCTGCAAGTGACAAGATCTTTTTTAAAGAATTGATTACTTTTCTGTGCTGTCAGACTGGAAAGGCAAAATATACAAATCAGCAATAGATACACACAGATTTTTTAAAATTTTGATTGAGGAAATTGAAAATTTCAATTAACAAATCAGGACACAGATGCTCTTCAACCTGTGGTGGGGTTGCATCCCAATTAACCCACTGTAAGCTTAAAATGTCATAAGCTGAAAATACATTTAATTCACCTAACCTACCTAGCCTGCTTTAAATATGCTCAGAACACTTACATTAGCCCACAGTTGGGCAAAATCATCTAATACAAAGCATATTTTATAATAAAGTGTTGGATATCTCATGTCATTTATCTAATAATCTACTGAAAGTGAAAACCATTATAATTGTATGGGTACTGAAAGTATGGTTTCTACTGAATGCATATCACTTTCGCACCACCAAGTTGAAAACTTGTGAGTAGAACCATCATAAGTGGGGGAACCATCTAGATTCAGCAATACTTGTTCATAATTCCCATTCCACACCATGCCAATAACACCTTAGAAACTTTTCTAATGAAATAACTCCACAGTTCTATCTCAGAAGCACCAGAAATTACCGAGGCACATCCTATGTGTATTTATGACAAATAGTAGATGATTTGCTTGGCGAACCCTTGAAGCTGTGAGGCAAAGACTGTTTTTAGCAAACCACTTTAGATACCTCACTTCCTTTGGTTTAAAAAAATGTAGTGTTTAGACTGCCTCTGAACATACCTCCCATCTGTTGAGAAGTCTTTGTGTTTCCAGGACATGGTCTCATCTCAGCATCCTAGACACCCTGTAGGGAAACTGGAGAGATATGCCTGTCTGAAGAGCACAGTTGCCAAAGCCAATGTTGTGGCTTTGCTTCAAGTTCCAAGAGCTTTTCAAACAGCATTGTTGATGCTGCCAAGGCTAAGCACTGTATGTGAAGTTTAAAAAAAAAAATCCATAATAAGGGATACAAATGAAGATAAAAATCATTGTGTCAGGAAAAATAAATAAAAGAGTTATAGATGGGAGTTTCAGTAGGAACTGTTTCTTATTTAAATTCATTATTTTTACTGTCTCCAGGAAAACAACACAAAGGTGATAGATCTTTAAGCCTGTGTAGCAGAGACACATTTTGTCATAAAGTAAAAAGCAGTACAGACATCTGTCTGCCAGGACAAGCAACTTCAGACCAGGGGAAACTCTCTTTAGCTCATATAGACATTTGGAATAAATCACTGGCTGCCAACTGGAAATAACTTCTTGGGAAGGATTTCCTGAGACACTAATATTATGCTTAGAAATTCAATGCCGCCGAACAAAGAGAACACTGTTGTGGAGCTCTGCCACGAATCTATTGCACCTGGGCACTACACTGGGATGCCAAGGCCCTTCCAGCCACTATTGGAAGGTGCAGAGATCTAACTCATTGAGCACCATGAGCTACCACATGCAAATGGTAGACAGGAGGGGCTGGAAGACAGGAGGGGCTATCCATTATTAAACAACATTACTTCTGGCCAATCATTATTTACTCTAAATCCAGAAGAATTTACAAAACAATTCTGTAATTCAGGTTCCATCCTATCTTTCAACTTTTTAAAACTGCACATGAATGTGGATGGGATTGTTCATGCCGTTCAACCAAAACTCGGGCCCTCAACCGGTCAGAGTCCCTCACTGTGATCATCACCTTCTCTAGCATCTGAAGAAATAAATACTTCTCAAAGGGGGATACTCTCTCCCTCTCCTCTCTGCTCTTTGCCTCCAAAATTCCCACCTCCTCTTAGCCTCCTATAGAGGATTCCTGTTAAGTGAATCTGGTTGCCCTCATTATAAACATATCCAAATGGGAGTAGAAAAGGAGTTCAGGGTTCCTGAATCCTAAGGATATAATGAGACTTTTAATAATGTCAAGATGGCTCTTCTTTTAGTAATTCTCCTGTGAGTTACAATATTAAACTCACCTGAGAGCTCTTTTTGTTTCTTTGCCTTCTACCTGCCATGATATATATGTTTATGTTGGAAAAATTGAGTTGTGGAGAGAGAAAAAAATAAATTTCATCCTGCCTTAGTCTATCAGATGAATTCATTGAGGTACAGCCCCCTCCTTTCTGATGGCTACCGATGAAGAAAGTGTTCTTCTGTGGCCTAACTCCATGCAATAAGTCCGGTGGCATGCTCAGCTCTGGAGAGGCCACTCTGCATGATCTTCTGCTTCCTTTTTTCATTTTGGAGCTAAAGTTTCAAATACCAATCTTCATAACTATATCCAAAATATATTACCTGCTCCCTTGAACTCTATACCATTGTCTTCTGCTGAAGAACTGAAGGGGTCTGTATGCCTTCCTATGTCAAAGTTATAATTTTCCCATTCCTACCCAACATCTCTTCCTAATTGTCCTTCTCCTCCCACCACCCTACTCTCATTTTCAGAGAGAATAGGGTATGGTTTTCTTTCTCTTTACAGAGAAGTCTGCCTGTTAATCTGGATATGGGTATTAATGGAAATACTCTGTGGAGAGGGGACTTTTATTATTTACTAGTTAAATGTTCCACATCAGTCTCTGATACAGTTCATAAGTGACAGGGAGCTTAACATGCAAGGAACACTTCTAGCAGTCAGCAACATCATGCTTACCCTGCACCCTAAATTCCATAGCAAAATTCGGGTCTTTAGGCCAATGCTCTTAGTGTCATAATGTTTGGTTTTATTTTTTCTGTTGCATTTTGTTATGTTGATCCACCATAGCCAACAACTCATAAACCATTCAGAGTTTATTGTTCAAGCTAGTAGTTCATTAGGCCCTCCATATCAGTAGGCTTTGTATCTATATTAACTACAGATTGAAAATATTCAAAACATACAGATAAAAAACAACAAAAATAATAACAAGAGTAATGCAAATAAAAGACAATAAGTATATCAACTTTCTACAGAATATTTACATTAGGTATTATAAGTAATCTATAAATAATTTAAAGTATACAGGAGGATGTGTATAGCTCATATGAAAGTTTTATATAAGGGATTTAATTATCAGTAAACTTTGTTATCCTTATAGGTCCTGGAACAAATCCCCATAGATTCTGAAGGATTATTACATACTGTATGAAATTGACCCTTTTTGTGCCCATCACATACCACAAAACCAATGATGGGTAACCAGGAGTCATTCAATTTTGAAAAATGAGAGTACTATGATGACATCTCTGATGGGGTTGTACATGCAGGCTAGAAAATTTATATACTCTTCATAATCACCAGACTAGATAAACTGTAAAGAGATATAACTATTTCTGGTACAGCTGTAAAGAAAAATGTACTCTAATAAGTTTATAGGACTATGAACTATTACTTTTGTAAACATCTATTAAAATTAAAAACACATACCATTTAATCTAGCATTTTAATCCCTAAGAATCCATCTTATTGAAATAAAATGTTCCAATTTGAAGAGACATGCATACAAAGATACTTACTGTAGTATTATTCACATTAGACACACAAATTTAATACCTATCAATAGGGGAATAATTGAAATACATGTTATATATCCACACAATAAAACACGACACAGCCATAAAAACAAACAAATTAGAGTTGTACCAAATTCACAGTGTTTTTATGAGAAAATGTGTTTTATAAAACAATAACAAAAACAGGTTTCATATATATGTACACGTATATTTATATATATGTATATACACACATACATGTATATATACACACATACATACTTTTATATAATTCCATTAATTTTAAGGAAGAAATAGGATGTGGACTATTTGTGGGGAAAAGAGGTTGGGATAGCATGTTGCTGTGCAGAAAAAATAAGGAAGTCAGAATAAACATCTGTTCTATAACCTTGATCATGGTAGAATGTAAGAATTTTTTCAAATCATTATCACATGAATCATGCATGTGAATTATTCTCCACCTACCAACAGATCTCTCCTTCAATGTCTGCTCCTGTACTGACACAGTACTCTTGGGTCAACTCAACAATATGTTTTTGTTTATCTAGGACCTTCTTTGATCCATGATAATTGAATTTCATAAACATCTTCAGTTCTTAATGTTCTTTGGATGAGCCTCTGGATGAAGACAGGTGCATGTTCTGGAACTGGGCTTTTTTCTCTATTAAAAAAATCTATGTCCCATGCATTCCTCCCAAGTATGCAGCAGGAATAACCTTCTCTGGAAGCCCTCTGGCACCTTCAGGAGGTGTTCCTCTCAAGGCTCTTTCATAGCCTTCCAAATGTTGTACCAAAAAGCATTTTAATCTAGTGATGCCAGCACTTTCGAAAACTTTTAGATCCCAACGTCCCTCCTCCTCAACCAATAAAATAAAACTTCATTTTAGGAAAACCTTATGTAATTTATTCCAGTGGGATAAACCTTAAGGGAAGCTGCTTTACCTTCCTCAGCCAAATGTAACTGTGAATACTCACTCCCTAAAACTTGGTGTAACTAATTTTATTTCTTTCATTTAGGTCAAAATAATCCATATTTACCAAGATTACATAAGTATTTTGAAATACCAATATAATTTGTTTTCTGTGAAAAGTCATCCTTTTAAGAATGCTCTGGAAAATTTCTTAGCATTACAATTCTCTTCAGGGCTTCTCATCTTTTGTACAACCCATGTCCCACCTGTGGAGAAAAGAGAACTTTCTCCTCTTGTGTGAACTCAGTTTCTAACCCCGTCTTCCCTCCCCATTTCTGGGTTGAGCACAAGAGACATTGCCTCCCTTTTCTTCTTCTTCTATTTGTAGCTTTCTGCCAGTACATGAGTAACATACTAGGAAAGTAGCTACACACTGCTCCTTGGTCTGCCAATGACGAAACTGGCTGACTACCCAGGAGAGGCTCACATTGTTCCCAGTGACCACACCTATTCAGTTTGTAGTGTCTCATTCCCATGATTTCCTTTGGAAATTCTAGTTCACAATATGCCCAAGATACATGTTGAGCTCTGACTAAAAAAAAAAAAATTATATTAAATTAGAACCCACTGTCCAATATGGCTAAGCACAAACCAACTTAATCTAACCTGTGGCTCCACTGGTCTTTGAGGAATAATCCTAAAATTTCTAGGTCATAATTTCAAGCACAGAGTCCTCATTTTGCAAGATTTACTCTAACACTACAGAGCCCCGAAAACCCTGCCTTTAGGACCAGGTTCACTTTCTGTAACCTTTTCAATATTAAACTGTAATTCCCCAGGCACACACAGTATTCCATTAAAACTGTATTCTTCTTACATTAGTTAAAAGAATAAGCCCTTATTGCTGAGGGAGTCCTGGGAACTTCCTTAGGAACATCTTTCTCCTTCCCCCTCAAAAAACCCAGAAGCTTCTTAATTCCCAATGTTTTCGTGGAAGACTAATATTTCAACCTAACTCTATAGGTCTTCTAGATTGACCACCAGGACTTGAGCTCTGGCAAGTGATCAACCCCGTCTCTTCTACTCAATTCAGAGAGGTTTTTTTGTTTTTGTTTTGCCAATTCTTAGTAGCTCCCGCCTTTTCTGCTTCTACCCAACTGAACTGTAATAACAGGAAAATTCTGGAAGGCCCTGCTTGCCTGTGGTCTGCTGACAGAACTTGGTTGCTTTTGGCTTCCAACAACATGTGATTCATTTTTATTCGTTTCTTTGAGCAAGTTCTCTAGGCCATTCTCACTACCTGAAGGAAAACTTTTTTTTTAATTTCAAAAAAACTTAAGTCTTTCATCTCACTGTCCTGGGTAGTGAAGATATTGGCATTATTTTCTAAAATCCTAAAACTTTTTTTTAACTCTTGCCAAACAGATGGTTGAAAAGGGTACCCTCCAGTTGTTTATATTTTATAGCTTTATGATTATTAGCAATAACAAGTATAATTTCATATGTTTACTGGTCAATATGTTTATTTTTCTATGAAGGATTTCTCACAGGCTTTGCCCATATTTCTATTGAGCTGTCATATTTCTTATTTTAAATGAGTATATCAATTGTGGTAAAGGATATAGAAAAACTATAACAGATCTATACTGATTTTTAGAGTAGAAACTGTCACAGGCACTTTGGAAAGCAATTTAACTATACCTTCTGAACTTAAACAGGAGTGTGCACTATGAGCCTAAAGTTCTATTCTTGAAATCTATCTGAAAAAGCTCTGTCATGTTCTTAAGGAGGTATATGAAGGTATCATTTTTTTACTTTTCTACTATTTTCTTTCTCTTTTCTGCTTGTCTTAGTCTGTTCAAGTTGTTACAACAAAATCCCATAAACTGAGTGACTTACAAACAACAGAAATGTATTTTCCACAGTTCTGGAAGGCAGTAGGTCAAAGATCCAGGCTCCAGCAGATTTGATGTCTGGTGAGGGCTTGTGTCCTAGACTGTCTTTTCACAATAACTTCTCATGGCAACTTCACAAGGCAGAAAGGACAAGGAAAGAGGCGTCTATTGTAAGGCCCCTCATCTTACTCATCTTTTTACCTAATCCCCTTCCAAAGGCTCCACCTCCTAATAACATCATGTTGGGGGTTTGAATTTCAACATAGGAGTTGGGGGGGTATACAAATATTCAGACCATACCATTATTTGTACTCTAGAATTTTTATATATTATTGATATGAATCCAACTTCAGTAACATCTATCACAAACACTTTCTAACAATGTGTTGCTTATTATAAACCTTCTAATTTTGACATCAGATTTATCAATCTTTTTCTTTATGGCCTTTTTGTGCCTTGGTTAGCAAGGTTTATACTATCCCAAGTCAAGAACATATCGATATGTTTTTATAGTTCTATAGTTTATACTATCCCAAGTCAAGAACATAACGATATGTTTTATAGTTTATTTGTATAAGGTATTTATTACATGTAGGATTTATTTTGTGGATAGCATGCACTAGGAATATAACCTTGTTTCTTTCTTAATAAATAACTAATTTCCTCAAGCTATTTATTGAATATATTTGTTCCATTGATTTGAAATGCCAACTTTACCATACAAATGTGCCTGAGATGTTTCTGATGTTTTGTCTTGTCACCCTAATCCACTGAATTCAATAGAAACTAAATTACCTTCTCAAAACAAGCAGCAAAAAAAGTTGGTTAAAATTCAAAACCCATTCATGTAGAAAACAGTCTCAAATTAGTATTAGAATAATCTCTTATTCCTTGTTATTCGTAGTGGCGCTACTTTCCCAGTTGAAAGTTGATACATTAGTTTTAATTATAGTGTACTTCTTTGGGAATAGCCAGTTCTACAAACAATGTATGTTAGACTTTACCATCAGAGACATAGAAGCCCATGAAACTGGAGCATGTATTAAAAAGAGCAGCAGGATAAGGGAGACCCATTAATAAGAAGCTGTTGTTTTTATTGTACAGATAAGAAAATTGAGGTACAGAGAACTTGTCATTTTCTCAAAGTCATACAGAAAAAAGTGGCAGAGCGTGAATTTAGACATAAGTTGGAACTAAGATCCTATGTATTTAACCTCTATCTAAAGTGATTTCCAATAGGAATGAGATTAAACATACTGGAATCCAGTATAGTATTTTAAGTGTTTACTCACAGCATATACTTACATTTTCCCACTTATCCCTGTAAGAATAGTCAAGGAATTTCTGCATGACTCCCAATTTTAAAAGTCACAGAACATTGTTGCCAAGCAGTTAAATATAAATAGACAAAATAATTCAAGAAAAACTGAAAAAAACCTTTGAAATATAACAGAATAGTCCTTTCTCATTAATGCACAATTATACAGTACCTCAAATTATTTCAAAACCCATAATATTATGGAATAACAATAACAAAATTATCCCATTCCCTATATTGAGTAGCTTTTCACTTATAATCATGGCACAATTACAAAGTAATATTTTTATATAATGATTAGCATATTATCGCTTATGGAATAATAGTCTTATCTTTTGAGAACTGGGATATTGATACTACTTGTTAGGTAATATAAGTGAAGTTGTCAGAATGGAGCCTTTCACATTATTAGCAATTAGGATATAGTAGTGGTGATCATTATAAATAAAGTCACTCTAAAATATAAGCAAAAGAAAAGAATAGCATATGCTGTTCTTAGAAACAAAAACTACATATAAAGGTAGAAATAATTAGTCTTTCTTGAATCAGCCTTGGTTTAGGAGAGTTCTCAAGGTTCTAGAGCAGTGATTTTCAACTGGTGTGCTGCGGCACACCATGCCATGTTCTAGAAGGTCCTAGGTGTGCTGTCAACATTTTTAAAGAACATTACTTATTTTCAAAAGAAGTTCAAAGCACACTGAGTATATTCTTCTTTTACTCTTTTTTGGATCAACATAATTTAAGAGGGTCACAGAAGTTTAACCATAGTTTCAAGTGTGCCATGAGATAAAAAGGTCAAAAAACACTCTTCTGGAGTCTAGGGACCATCCATACCAAAGAAGAAGAGCCACAGCAACAACAATGTATGTAAGTAGGGTTTGTGCAATTGGATAGTAAAAAAAATTATGTGTGCATATCATTCCACTTTAAACTCCTAAA
The DNA here is from genome assembly GCA_963574655.1 of Perodicticus potto. NCBI lineage: Eukaryota > Metazoa > Chordata > Mammalia > Primates > Lorisidae > Perodicticus > Perodicticus potto. Next base: position 12,174 of record CAUYRH010077937.1, read on the forward strand.
GGGCAAAGAATCCAGCTGAAGAAACTTCCAGGGAATATAGTTCTATTATCAGATTGCTATAATCTCTGTTTTAACCTTCATATGTTAAAGAGAGAATTATGGAAACTTTTAAAATATAATCTTTAAATGGGTAGCTCTGGAGGAAGTAAAGGGTTTTCATATTACTCAGAAACCATTTTAGTGCCCCTAATAAATTCTTAAACTTGCACACATAAAAATTAGCCTGTGCTCTCTAGCCTAGGTAGGCAACAGTGAGTCCCTAATGAAGGAATCTCTGAGGCATCAGATGGCTAATTTCTTAATGTATAACCCTTGAGTACCATAATGATCTGAATATAAAAGTAGCCATCCTAATTCTCTCTCTAACACAAGAAAAGTTGTAAAATAGACAAAACATGTAAAAATGAGACACATTGGGTGATGGGAGCCATTATCACCTTCTCAACCATGCAAGTGATGCTTCATATGAAAATTCTGTTGGTTTTCAAGAAAAATATAAATACTGACATTCACATTTTATTAATGAAGTGCACAAAAGCTCCAATGACCTACTTAAGGTCATGCAATGAGTCAGAAATAGAAATAGATACTATGTCTACTGGCATTATTCCCTAAATAAAAAAAATAAAAATGTTGTTATGGTCCATGGAAACTGAAATGCTACAACACTGAAAGAAATTATCAAGGAACATGATTTTGAAAAAGAAAATACATATTTCATAGTATTTATAGATAGATTTATCTTTTGGCAATTTAACTTCAAGGAATATGGCCTTAATTTAGGTTGGAAAGTTTTTCTAAAAGCAGGAAAAGCAATTTTCCACCTGGGCAAGTAAATATGCCAGGAAGCCACAATTCATCTCAGTCATTCTTTTCCATCATAAATGGACATGAAAGCACTGACTGAACATTAAAAACAAAGTAAATCTCTCCAGGGTCTTTGCAAACTGTTTGAAATAAAGCACTTTCCAGATTCATTTCATGTACTAACCAACATAATATAATTAAGCACAAAAAGTTTCAGAAGACCAATAGGCCATTAAAAACAGATCTATGGAGACCATACTTGATGTTGGAGACAGGAATTAACCACAGAGTAAACTACTTCCGTACAGTGAAGGAGAAGCTTTCAGAGAGTCATCCACTCACCTCAAAAGTTATCTCTCTTTTATGTTAAAAAAAAAAAAATGAGTCCTTCCTGGTCCAGAAGCACAGAAGGAAGCAGACATTTTATCATAAGTGGCTGCAATCACAATTGTAGCATTGTACAGTCTGAGCAAGAACTAAGGGGATTAGAAATAGGTAGCGCTTTAGACATAAACTTGATAAAGATTCTGAGCTTGGACACCAAACTTTAAGGAATTACTAATATTAATATAAAGTAAATAAATCCTTCCAAAGATCACATCAGCCCTGATAAGGGTGACCAATTGTGGCAAACACAAAATTGGAGTACATCCTGGCTCACAAAGCAATGCCAGCACCACCGTATTTATGCCATTTCACTACTCTTCTGTCCATGGCCCATGGATGGAAAGGTAGACACATTCAAAATAAAAACTGGAGGAATGGTGGGGGGGTGGGGCAGAGGCAAGATGGCCAACTGGAGCCAGCTTTCCACAGAGGCTCCCATCCAGAAGGAGATTTAAAGGACAGAAGTTTATCAAGAAAGCTGCTGGTTCAGATCTGAGGCAAGAAAGAAGGTTGAAGAACGCACATCAACCCTGCTGAGGTGAGCTGCAACCCCAAGGATACAAACAAAAGGTACAAAATCCATCACCAAGTGGATAGGAGTACCCTCCCCCATGAGAATGGCTTGCAGTATACTCCATACAAGTAAGCAAGCAGAGTTCAAATATCCTCCCATTTTATCCCACAGGAGACACCCTCTGAAAACCTCTTTGTCCTACTAGGGTGCCATGGCACTCTCCTGCCAGGCATAAAACTGTATAAAACTGTATATATTCTCTACCTGCAATTTTGAACTCCCAGCACTCCCCTCCACTCTCATCCCAAGGTCTGGAAACCTGTTACCCCTGGAGTCCAGATTCTTGGGCATTTTCTCAAGGGGTGTGGACAGGGCATTGGCTGTTGCTGATCTGTGCTAATTTTCCAGCTTGGGGAAAAAAAGAGGACAGTCAACTGAGAAGAAACCGTACAGGAGAGGTGGTGCCCCAAGGCACAGAGCAGCAGCAGCAGCAGTGGGAACAATAGGGCCCACACCCCTGGGGATATTTTGAAAGGACACTCCCAGACTCTCTGGGCAACCAGAGGAAGTTGGGCATCTTCTCCAGTGGCAGCTACTGGCTGAACAGATCTGGGACAGAAATGAGGCCCCGTGAGCAAAGGGTATGCCTGAAGCGGTAATGGCCCAGGGGAAGCACGGGGACTAAAATATGCGTGCACAAAGATGGCAGACTCCCAGGCAGGGCTGATCCAGAGGACTGCTTCACTGAGCCCCAGATGCACCCAGCCCTCAGGGCATCATAGCTGAGACAAAGGTGGGAGGCCAGAGGCTAGAACGGACAGGTAAGTGTGAGTTCTGACAGCATCTGCCCTAACACAAACTGCAGCCGACACTGGGCAGTGGTGCAGACAGGGCTGAGTTGCTCAAACAGTGTCTGATCCACAGGGAAATATAACCAGGACAGAAACAAATTCTGAAAAGTTGTTCTATTCTGTCAGTAACATCAATCAGGAGCAGAGCTGGAACTGAGTGAACCACTTCAGCCCCCATTAAGCACTCAAGGTTGTCAGGCCTCACCTCCCCCTGCCAGATAGTGGCAGAGAGTGGTAGCCTGGCTGAGGAGACGTAGCTCTCCCTGTGACTCAGGCAGTTGCAAATCCCTAGAGCATCTGCTCATTGGAGGGAACTGGATCACAGCCCTGCAGGTTTACCAGAGAGGTTCAAGGTAGAGAAGGAGACATCAACCTTCCCAGAATAATTTATTTGCTGGGTGGCTCCTTCTGATCTCACGGAGCACCGGACTGAGTCATACGTGAGCTGTCAGCAGACACCTGCTATCTAGTTGCCAGAGACCTTTTGAACTCTCCCACCTGAGACCGGTGCTGACTGGGACCATTGATTGGGACATCTTGAATTGGACCAATCACCCAAGGACTAGCCAAAGTGGTACCCTGGGTGTGTGGTTGTGGGATGGGACAGTTTGATTTTCCTTTTCCAATTGTTACTTGTGGGGGGGTGGAGTGACTTAATTGCTGGTATTTCTCCACAGCTGAGACTTCAACCCAGCGTAACTGATTCACTAGGGTAAGACAAAGACCAGCTAAAAATAAGACAGAGTCACTTAGCCCCACCACACCAAGAAGGTCTGCAGTTTCTCAGGCTATAGCACTGTATGGGTCATTGGCAAAGCTCTAGGGGAAAAGGTACAGACACCAGTGCCAGCTTTTGGGCAAAGGACTGGCCAATCACTACTCCTGGGGCCCCCAACCAACTCCCTTTTATCTGCTTATCTAGCCAAATGGTGTAAAATAATCATGGGGCAGAATCGGCGGAAAAATTCCAGTAACATGAATAACCAGAGTAGATCAACCCCGAGGGGAACAACTTGGCAGACACAACTGAAGATCTCGTTCATAAACAGATGACTGAGATGTCAGGAAATTAATTCAGAATTTAGATTGGAAATAAGATCAATTGAATAGAGGTAAAGTTGGAATTAGAAATTCAAGGAGCATTTCAAAAGTTGTTTCAAGAATTTAAGGAATTCAAAGACAAAATCACCAAAGATTTTGACACATTGAGACAAGAATTTGCTACACAACTATAGTCTAGGGTGAAGGAGAGAAGGGAAGGGAGAGGGGAAGGGAGGGAGTGGGTTGATAGAGGGAGGGTGAGTAGGGGGACCACACCTGTGGAGCATATTGCAAGTACAAGTTGGATCTATCAGGTGTAGAACACAAATGTCTTAATGCTGTAATTGGGTAAAAGAAGTGAAAGCTATGTTGATTAGTACCATGTAAGCGCTCCAATTTGTACAAATAATCAATCAACAC
>CAUYRH010077938.1:0-11801 GCA_963574655.1 Perodicticus potto
AATCTGAAGGAAATTGACCAATATTTGAAAGCACACCACCTTCCTAGACTTAGCCAGAATGAAGTGGAAATGTTGAACAGACCGATATCAAGTTCTGAAATAGCATCAACTATACAAAATCTCCCTAAAAAGAAAAGCCCAGGACCAGATGGCTTCACATCAGAATTCTACCAAACCTTTAAAGAGGAACTAGTACCTATATTGTTCAACCTTTTCCAAAATATAGAAAAAGATGGAATACTACCCAACACATTCTATGAAGCAAATATCACCTTGATCCCCAAACCTGGAAAAGAACCAACAAGAAAAGAAAATTATAGACTGATATCACTAATGAATATTGATGCAAAAATATTCAACAAGATCTTAACAAACATAATCCAGCAACACATCTAGCAAATTATACACCATGACCAAGTGGGTTTTATCCCAGGGTCTCAACACTGGTTCAATATATGTAAATCTATAAATATAATTCAGCACAGAAACAAATTAAGAAACAAAGACCATACAATTCTCTCAATTGATGCACAAAAAGCTTTTGATAATATCCAGCATCCCTTTATGATCAGAACACTTAAGAAAACTGGTATAGAGGTGACATTTCTTAAACTGATCGAGGCCCTCTACAGCAAACCCACAGCCAATATCATATTGAATGGAGTTAAATTGATATCATTTCCACTCAGATCAGGAACAAGACAAGGTTTCCCACTGTCTCCGCTGCTCTTTAACATTGTAATGGAAGTTTTAGCCCTTGTAATTAGGGAAGAAAAAGCAATCAAGGGTATCCATATAGGGTCAGAAGAGATTAAACTTTCACTCTTCGCAGATGATATGATTGTACATCTGGAAAACAACAGGAATTCTACTACAAAACTCTTAGAAATGATCAAGGAATACAGTAATGTCTTGGGTTACAAAATCGACACTCACAAATCTGTAGCCTTTATATATACCAACAATAGCCAAGCTGAAAAAACAATCAAGAACTCTATCCCATTCACAGTAGTGCCAAAGAAGATGAAATATTTGGGAGATTACCTAACAAAGGATGGGAAAGAGCTCTATAAAGAGAACTATGAAACTCTAAGAAAAGAAACAGCTGAAAATGTTAACAAATGGAAAAACATACCATGCTAATGGCTGGAAAGAATCAACATTATTGAAATGTCCATATTACCCAAAGCAATATACAATTTTAATGCAATTCCTATTAAAGCTCCATTGTCATACTTTAAAGACCTTCAAAAAATAATACATCATTTTATATGGAATCAGAAAAAACCTCAATAGCCAAAACATAACTCAGAAAGAAAAACAAACCAGGAAGAATCACGCTACCAGACCTCAGACTATACTATAAATCGATAGTGATCAAAACAGCATGGTACTGGCACAAAAACAGAGAGGTAGATGTATGGAACAGAATAGAGAACCCAGAGATGAACCCAGCTACCTACTGTTATTTAATCTTTGGCAAGCCAATTAAAAATATTCAGTGGGGAAAAGATTCCCTATTTAACAAATGGTGCTGGGTGAACTGGCTGGTGACCTGTAGAAGACTGATACTAGACCCACACCTTTCACCATTAACTAAGATAGACTCTCACTGGATTAAAGCTTTAAACTTAAGACATGAAACTATAAAAATTCTAGAAGAAAGTGAGGGAAAATTCTTGAAGGAATCAGCCCTGGGCGAATATTTTATGAGGAGGACTCCCCAGGCAATTGAAGCAGTATCAAAAATACACTACTGGGACCTGATCAAACTAAAAAAGCTTTTGCAGAGCCAAGAACATGGTAAGTAAAGCAAGCAGACAGCCCTCAGAATGGGAGAAAATATTTGCAGGTTATGCCTTTGACAAAGGTTTAATAACCAGAATCCACAGAGAACTCAAATGTATGAGCAAGAAAAGAACAAGTGATCCCATCTCAGGGTGGGCAATGGACCTGAAGAGAAACTTCTCTGAAAAAGACAGGCGCATGGCCTACAGACACATGAAAAAATGCTCATCATCCTTAATCATCAGAGAAATGCAAATCAAAACTACTTTGAAATATCATCTAACACCAGTAAGATTAGCTCACATCACAAAATCCCAAAACCAGAGATGTTGGCATGGATGTGGAGAAAAGGGAACACTTCTACATTGCTGGTGGGAATGCACACTAATATGTTCCTTTTGGAAAGATGTTTGGAGAATACTTAGAGATCTAAAAATAGACCTGCCATTCAATCTTATAATTCCCCTACTAGGTATATATCCAGAAGACCAAAAATCACATTATATCAAAGATATTTGTACCAGAATGTTTATTGCAGCCCAATTCATAATTGCTAAGTCATGGAAGAAGCCCAAGTGTCCATCGACCCACAAATGGATTAATAAATTGTGATATATATACACTATGGAATATTATGTAGCCTTAAAGAAAGATGGAGACTTTACCTCTTTCATGTTTACATGGATGGAGCTGAAACATATTCTTCTTAGCAAAGTATCTCAAGAATGGAAGAAAAAGTATCCAATGTACTCAGCCCTACTATGAAACTAATCTATAGCTTTCATACAAAGGCTATAACCCAATTATAGCAAAAAATATGGGGAAAGGGGTAAGAGAGGGGAGAGGAAGGGAGGGGAGGGGGCAGGATGGATGGAGGGAGGATACTTTGTGGGATCACACCTACAGTGCATCTTAGAAGGTTACAAGTGAAACTTGGTAAATGCAGAATATAAATGTCTTAACACAATAACTAAGAAAATGCCATGAAGGCTATGTTACCAGTTTGATGAAAATATTTCAGATTGTATATGAAACCAGCACATTGTACCCCATGATTGCATTAATGTACACAGCTATTATTTAATAAAATGAAAAAAAATTCTATCAGAAAAATAAAATAAGAATCACTTTCTACTCAATTGATCAATAAACTGAGGGACATTGCCAAAGTATGGTGGTGTAGATGATGAATAGTTCATGGCTGTCTATGCAAAGAGAAGAAAGCAAAATAAAAATAAAAATCAGTGAGTAATGATAATGAATAAAATAAATGCTTCCTGGGCATAGTGTGTCCATACATGCCATATCTGTTTCTTTGTGGTTTTCTATTCATTTATCTAAATTCAGGAATAAAAAGACTGATGTATCAGCAAGGTGACATTATATAAGATTCTATCCCTTATACCTACACAGAAATGTCAGTTTTGACAATCATCCATGGATGGGTATACCTTTGTGCCAACTGGGGAATACAGTGGAAAGATTATAGCTTTGTATTCCAGCAACAACTTCTGACAATAGATGCATTAAAGAGGGTAAAAAGAACAGATTCCGTTTACTTGTGTCATCCTTCCCACTAGGTGGCATAGCTCACTGCCAAGACAGACTGCCCTTTTACTCCATAATTCTGTGATGAGTGAAAATGAGAGCAGAGTGAACACCTGTCTTCCCACATTTATAGGATGTTGCCCACAGGCCTACTTCTTCCTTACCCCTTCAAGATCACTGAGGGGATAGACATGGCTGAATAGCATGTGTTTGCCAGCTAGGAGAAGGGTTCTTACAGAAATCACTGCACAGATTTCAAAAAACACTTGCATATCCTACAAACTGGCTTGAAAACTCCACTAAGAAGCCCACTTCTAAACCAAGTGAGATTCTGCCACTTTACACCACCAACTGGCCAATGTCTGTCTTCTGCTTTCCACAATTAACTCCACAAATACAAAATTTTCACAGAGGGCACATGTGAACCCCAGTGGATATTAGCAGTCTACTCAACTTTGCTGGATTTGGAGAAGGTGCACAATCTTAAACACTTCAGGGCACTACTCTAAGAAAAATAAATGGGAGGTCTCAGAAATCAGCTTAAATCTGTGGTATAAGAGAAGGCATAAATCTTCAGATTTCCCCCTCCAAACAGGAATGGGAGGAGTGGATTAGTCACATCTATTAAAAATTTCTGAGCAATACACAAGAGCTTTAGGTAGGATGAATGGTGAATGTATTTCTCTCCTGAATCCAGTCAGTAAAAAGTGAAGGAGAGTTCTGCTTCTACAAACACAAAGATAATAGTGCAAGTCAAGGAATATAAAGAATCAAGAAAACATAACACCGCCAAAAGAACAAAATAAAGCTCCAGTGGATGGAGAGCCACAAATTGAAGAAAAGAAATGGAGAGCCAAATACAAATAGATACAAATTGCCTGACAAAGAATTCAAAATAGTCATCTCAAAGGTTCTCAGTGAACTCTAAGAAAATACAGACAACTAAATGAAATCAGGAAAACAATATATGAAAAATGTTGAAATGAGAATTTCAGCAAAGAGATGTAAACCATAAAAAACATAAATTCTGTAGCTGAAAATTACAATAAATGTACTAAAAGAGTCAATAGAGAGCTTTAACAGCTGACTCAACCAAGAAGAAGAAAGAATCAGTAAACACAAAGACAGGTAAGGTGAAATTATCTTGTCAAAGTAACAAAAAGAGAAAATAATGAAAAGAGGGATAAAAGCCTACAGACTTATAGGATGCCATCAAATGAAACCACATAAGCATTAAAACAGCGCCAGAAGGAGCAGAGAAAAACAAAGTTCACGAAAACTTATTTTAAAAAATAATGAAAAATAAATTCTCAAGTTTGATGAAAGAAATCAACATACATAACCATGACTACTAAGCACAAATAGGTTTATCATCAAGAGATATTCCCAAAAACATATTACAGTCAAAGCAAAAAGTCAAGAACAATAGAGAATTTTGAAAGAAGCAAGAGAAAGGTGATTATTTACATATAAGGGAATCCCTATAAGACTATCAGCAGAAACCTTGTTGGCCAGAAGAAAGTGGGATGGTATATTCAAAGTGATGAAGGAAAGAAAAACCTGCTAACCATGAATATTTTACCAGGCAAAGACATCTGTCCTTTAGAAATGAAGAAAACATAAAGACTTTTCCAGACAGAGAAAAGCTAAAGGAATTTATCACCACTAGATCTGTCTTACAAGAAATGCTAGAGGGATGTATTAAACTTAAGATAAAAGAAAACTAGACAGCAACAGAAAAATATGAAAGCATAAGACTTACTGGTAAGGTAAATAAATATGTAGTCAAATTGAGAATACTCTAATACTATAATGATGGTATAAAAAATCACATTTAATAGTAATAAAAATTTAAAAGACAAAAGCATTAAAAATAACTATAGCTACAGTAATTTCACAGCAATAACTTAAAATGTGGGGAGGAGGTAAGTGAAAGCATAGAGTATTTGTAGACAAAGTTATTAACAGCTTAAAATAGTCTGCTATAATTATAATATGTTTTATGTAAACGTCAAAGTAATCACATAGAAAAACTTTGCAGTAGATACAGAAAAGATAAAGCAAAATAAAAGAAAGCATAACACTACAAAAATCTTGAAATCAAAAAGACATAGAAAGAAAGAAACAAAGAAATTACAAAACTGTTCAAAAACAATCACAAAAAAAAACAAGTCCTTACTTATCAATACTTACTTTAAATGTAAAGGGATTAAATTTTTCAATCAAAGGACCCAAAATGACTTGACAGATAAAAAACAAGATCCGCATACTAAAAACTCACTTTATCTTTCAAGACATACATAGGTTGAAAATGATTGGATGAGAAAAAATATTCCAACCAAATGATAAAAGAGAGGAGCAGTAGCTATTCTTCTATCAGAAAAAATACACTTTCTGTCAAAAGAGAGAAAGAAGGTCCTTATATAATGATAAAAAGATCAATTTATCAAGAGGATAGAAAAATTACAAATACACATATACCAAATTTGGAACACCTAAGTATATAAAGCAAATAATAGATCTGAAGAGAGAATAGAATGAAATATAATAATAATAACAGACTTCAATGCTCTCTTTTCAACACTAAACAGATCATCCATACAGAAAATCAACAATAAAACAGCACACTTGAACAATACTATAGACCCAGTGCGCCATAGACAAAGCATTTCATAAAAAAGCAAAAGAATAAGGTGGCTCCTGTGGCTCAGCGAGTAGGGCACCGGCCCCATATTCCAAAGGTGGCGGGTTTAAACCCAGCCTCAGCCGAACTGCAAAAACAGAAAAATAGCCTGTCGTTGTGGCGGGCGCCTGTAGTCCCAGCTACTTGGGAGGCTGAGGCAAGAGAATCGCCTAAACACAGGAGTTGGAGGTTGCTGTGAGCTGTGTGATGCCACAGCACTCCACCAAGAGTGATAATGTGAGACTCTGTCTCTACAAAAAAAACCCAACAGAATATAACTTTTTCTTAAGCATAAATAGAACATCTTGTAAGATACATCATATTTAGGACACACACAAAATAAGTTTTAACAACTTTAAGAACATTAAAATCATGTTGAGTATCTTCTCCAACAATTTGAAACAATTGGCTTTTCAACAATGGTATGAAACTTTAACAATCAATAACATGAGGAAAATCGAAAAGTTCACAAATTATGAAAATTAAACAACACACCCCCAAACAACCAATGGGTCAGAGAAGGAACCAAAAGGGACCCAGAAAATATCTTGAGTAATCAAAAACATATGAGATGTAGCAAAAGCAGTTCTACACATAAAAGGGAAATTTATGGCAATAAATGCCTATATGAAGAAAAATGAAATATCCCAAATAAACAACATTTTTATGCTCCATGGTACTTGAAAAAGAACAAGCTAAGCTTAGTGCTAGCAAAAGGAAAGAAATAAAGACCAAAGCATAAAAACAGTAAAAAGGATGCAAGACAAACAATAGACTAGATTAATGAAACTAACATTTTTTAAAAAGATAAATAAAATAGAAATTTTAGCTGGCCTAAGGGTGGGGGGAAAATAGGGGACTCAAGTAAACAAAATTACAAATGAAAGAGGAGAGATTACAACTAATGCCATAGTAATACACAGGATTATAAGAAACTATTACAAATAAATTGGAAAAGCTAAAAAAAAGAAAATGGATAAATACCTAGAAACATACAACCAACCAAGACTGAATCATTAAGAAACAGAAAATAAGAACAGAACAATAATGAGTAAATAGGTAGAACTGGTAATCAAAAACCTACCAACAAAAAAAGACCCAGGACCTGATGACTTCACTGGTGAATTCTACCAAATATTTAAGAATTAATTAATATTAATACTTCTCAAATCCGTTCACAAATTTGAAGAGGAAGAAACATCTCCAAACTCACTTTATGAGTCCAGCATTACCCTGATCCCAACACCAGTCAAGGATTGTCCAAGAAAAGAAAACCTAGCCAATATTCCTGATTAGATCCAAAAATCTCCAACAAAATACTAGTAGACTGAATTCAACAATACATCATGATCATGTGGGATTTTTCCCTGGGATACAAAAATGATTCAAAAATCAATAAATGTGATAACATAACATTAACAGAATGAAAGACAAAAATCCTACAATCATCTCAGTATTTTACAAATTGACATTCTTTTATAATAAAAATTCTCAACAAATTAGGTAGAGAAAAGTCTGAAAGCCTTTCCTTTAAGATGAGGAAATTTTGATACATCTAGTCAACAAAGTACTGGAAGAATTAGCCAGTAGGACAAATACACAAATTCTGTAAAGTTGCAGGATACAAAATTAACATATAAAAATCAGTAGTATTTCTATACACTAAAAATGAACTATCTAAAAAAGAAATTAAGAAATTGTCTTATTTATAATAGCATCAAAAAATAAAAAAATACTTAAGAATAAATTTAACCAGGGAAATTAAAGAGCTATACACTGGGGTGGCACCTGTGGCTCAAAGGAGTAGGGTGCTGGCCCCATATGCCACAGGTGGCAGGTTCAAACCCAGGCCTAGCCAAAAACTATGCACTGAAACCTTTAAGATATTGATGCAAATAACTTAAGAAGACAAAAATAAATGGAAACATATGCCATGTTCATGGGTTGGAAAAATTAATATTGTTAAAATGTACACACTACCCAAATTCAATGCAATCCCTATCAAAATTCCAATGGCAATTTTGAAAGAAATAGAAAAACAATCCAAAATTCTTATAGAAATATAAAAGAACCAAAATAGCTAAAACAATCTTCAGCAAGAAGAATAAAGCTTCCAGCCTCACACTTTGTGATTTCAAATTATATTAAAAAGCTATAGTAATCACAACAGTATGGTGCTGGCATAAGACAGACATATGAAACAATGGAACCAAATAGAGCCATAAATAAACTCACTCATAAATGGTCAACTAATCTTCAAGGAGAGCTCAAAGAATACATTGTGGGGAAAGGATAGTCTCTTCAATAAATGGTGCTGAGAAAACTAGATATTCATATGCAAAAGAATAAAATCGTACCCTTATCTTCTACCATATGCAAAAAGCAACTTAAAATAAAGCCATTTTTTCTCATTTACCAGTGGCCATTTCTTTTGAGAAATGTCTTTTTGGTTCCTTTGCCTTTTTGAAAATCAAATTTGGTTCCTTACTATTGAGTTGAGTTCTTATATATTTTGGATTAACCCCTTATTATATGTATAATGTGAATTTTTTTTTCTGCCACTCTGTAGGTTGTCTTTTCTTTCTGGTGCTTATTCTTAGCTGTGCAGAAGTTTGTTAGTCTGATATAATTCAATACACAATATCACTAATCATCAAAGAGATCCAATTAAAACCACAAAGAGATATCACTTCACACCTGTTAGAATGACTATTATCAAAAGGATGAACAATAACAAATGTTGGCAAGGATATAGAAAAAAGGGAATCCTTATATGCTATTAGTGAGAATATAAATTAGTACACACATATAACCAATATTGGTAATAGTATCTTGGTTCCTCAAAAAATTTTAAAACAATATGGCCCACTTCCTAAGTAAAGGAAACAACTACAATTCAGACTTTCTTTGCCTTACAAATGCAAACTACGTAACCTAATCTGTGTACCCTCATATTGATCTGAAATTTTTTAAAATAAATAATTATTGTTAAAAAGAACTACACTTGAGTGGTGCCTGTGATTCAAAGGAGTAGGGCACCAGCCCCATACGCCGGAGGTGGCAGTTTCAAACCCAGCCCTGGCCAAAAACTGCAAAAAAAAAAAAAAAGAACTACACTCCACTCTCATATCTAGGTACATAAGGAAAGGAAGTAAAAATCAGTAAGTCAATGAGATATGATGTGCACCTCCATGTTTGTTGTAACACCATTCACAACAGCCAAGAGGTAAAATCATTCTAAGTTTCCACCAGTGGATGATGAATAAAGAAGTCTGATATATACACACAATGGAATACTATTCAACCTTAGAAAAGAAGAAATTGCTGTTATTTCTACAACATGTATGAACGTGAAGGATGTTACATTAATTGAAATAAGTCAGCATGGAAAGACAATCTATGAACTGGCTTACATGTGGAATTTTAAAAATTGGAACTCATCAAAACAGAGTAGAACAATGGTTACCAGATGTTGGGGAGTGAAGAGATTGGAGAAATATTGTTTGAAGATTATAAAATTTCAGTTAAACAGGAATAATAAGTTCAACAGATTTATTGTAGAACATGGTGACTAGAGTTCATAACTATATATTACATAATTAAAAACTGCTAAGAGAGTAGATTTTAATTGTTCTTACCACAAAAAAATAAGTATGAGCAGGAATGAATATATTAGCTACATCTAGCCATTCCAGAATGAATCAAAGCATCATAATTTAAATCAGGTGTATCTAATCTTTTCTTTACTCTGCCACACATTGGTAGAATAAGAGTTATCTTGGTTCACATATTAAATACACAAACACTAACAAAAACTGTTAAGTTGTGCATACTTTTTGTGATATCTGACACTACAGATAAGCAAAAAAGCCCTCACAAAATCAGCATGCATGTTAGGCATCCCTGATAACTATCAATATAATTATCATCAATTAAATAAGCAAACCATTGAAATGGATTAAAGACCTAAATGTAAAACATAAAATCATAAAACCCATGGCAAAAAAGCACAGGGTAACAGTTCTTTAGCTTTGATCTTAGCAATGATTTTTGGCTGTGACACCAAAAGCACAGTAAATAAAAGCGAAATTAAACAAGTAGAACTACATCAAAATAAAAAGCTTCTGCACAGGAAAAGACATAATAAAAAAAAGAAAGGCAATCTATGGAATGAGAGCAAATATTTGCAAGCCATATGTGTGATATACATATAAAGGTTTAATATACAAAGTTGTACAAAACATAAGGAACTCATACAACTCAATAGTAATAAATAAACAAAATAATACCTGATTAAAAACAGGCAAAAATGTCTGTGGACATTTTTTCAAAGAAAACTGACAAATGGCCAACAGGCTTATGAAAAGGTGTTCAACATCACTAATTATTAGGGAAATTAATATCAAAATCACAGTAAACTATCACATCATATCTTTTAAGCTGGCTAGTGTTAAAAAAAGTAGTATGTGTTGTCATGTTGTTATGGATGTGGATAAAAGGGAACCCTGGTGCACTGTTGATGGGAATGTAAATTGGTATAGCCATTATAAAATACAGTATGGCAGTTTCTCAAAAAAATAAAAATAGAACTAACATGTAACCCAGCATCCCACTTCTAGGTCTATCTTCAACAAGGAATTGAAATCAGGACCTACACTTTCATGTTCATTGCAGCATTATTCATAGCAGCCAAGATATGGAAACAGTTTAAACGTCTGTCATCAAATGAATGGATAAAGAAAATGTGGGGCATACAGAATATTACTCAGTCCTTAAAAAGAAGGATATCCTACCACTTGTGACAATCGGGATGGACTAGGGGATGTTGTGCTAAGTGAATCATCCCAATCACATAAAGACAAGTACTACATTAGCTCACATACATGTGGAATCTAAAGTAGTCAAACGGAAAGAGGCAGAAAGTAGAATGGGCTTACCAGGGCCTGGAGAGGGTGGTAATGAAGGGTTGTTGGCCAAGGGGTGCAAAGGTTCAGTTACACAAGATAAGTAAGATCTGGAGCTCTATGTGCAGTGTGGTGAGTACGGGGAACCATATCATGCTCGGTTCTTGAAATATGCTGAAAGGAAGAATTCCTCAGTGTTTTCACCCCCCAGAAAACAAAAGATAAATATGTGAGGTATTAGATAAGTTCATTAGTTTGATTGGGGTGATCATTTCACAAGATATGTGTATCATCAAATTGTATACCTTAAATATAAACAATTTTTTTTTTATTAAATCATAGCTGCATACATTAGTGCAATCAAGGGGTACAGTGGGCTGGTTTCATAAACAATCTGAAATGTTTTCATCAAACTGTTTAGCATACCCTTCATGGCATTTTCTTAGTTATTGTATGAAGATATTTGTATTCTGCATTTAGTAAGTTTTGCCTGTACCCTTCTAAGATGCACCATAGGTGTGGCCCCACCAATTACCCTCCCTCTGCCCCAACCTCCCCTCTCCCTCCCTTCCCATATTCTTGTGCTATAGTTGGGTTATAGCCTTCATTGAAACCTTAAATTAGCTTCATAGTAGGGCTGAGTACATTGGATACTTTTTCTTCCATTCTTGAGATACTTTGCTAAGAAGAATATGTTCCAGCTCCATCCACGTAAACATGAAAGAGGTAAAGTTTCCTCTTTCTTTAAGGCTGCATAGTATTCCATGGTATACATGTACCACAATTTATTAATCCATTCGTGGGTCGATGGGCACTTGGGCTTCTTCCATGACTTAGCAATTATGAATTGGGCTGCAATAAACATTCTGGTACAGATG
>CAUYRH010077939.1:0-54904 GCA_963574655.1 Perodicticus potto
AAAGATGGAGACTTTACCTCTTTCATGTTTACGTGGATGGAGCTGGAACATATTCTTCTTAGCAAAGTATCTCAGGAATGGAAGAAAAAGTATCCAATGTACTCAGCCCTACTATGAAGCTAATTTGTAGCTTTTATATGAAGGCTAAAACCCAATTATAGCACAAGAATATGGGGAAAGAGACAAGGGAGAGGAAGGGAGGGGGGAGGTTTTAGTGGAGGCAGGGTAATTGGTGGGATCACACCTACGGTGCATCTTAGAAGGGTACAGGTGAAACTTACTAAATGCAGAATACAAATGTCTTCATACAATAACTAAGAAAATGCTATGAATGCTATGTTAACCAGTTTGATGAAAATATTTCAGATTGTATATGAAACCAGCACATTGTACCCCATGATTGCATTGATGTACACAGCTATGATAAACAAAAAATAATAAAAGAAAAGAAAAATATATTCAAGAGTTTGCAAAACGAATGGGTCAATGGGCATTCTGGCACTGACTGACAATTGCCCTTTGTTACATTTTTCCAGGCTGTGCTTTGGGACTGAGCTGGTGACAGGTCATCTCCAGGCAGAGGTATTGTTCATCTTTAGCCTTAATAAGAACATAAAATTCATTGATGCCTGACTTACTTTTGTGACCTTCCATGATATAGCTATAATTTTCTGAATTTTACTAATTTCTAAGGCTTTTTCCTCTCATGAACCCTTCCTTCACCTCTGTCTGGGCTCTCGGTGTCTAATATTTGGGTTTCTTTCTTTTACATTTTGTAGCTATCTATTTCTCATTACTAAAGCCAAAGCCCTTTGCTTGATCCAGAAACCGAAAGCGAGCCGACAATGCCCACATTGAGCCGTTGTGAGCATAGAATGCCTTCTTCACTGACACCTGCTACAGTCTGAATACTCCCGGGAAAGCTCTGTGGAAATCTAGTCGTCAGTATCTATAATATACTGAGAGGTGAGGCCTTCGAGAGGTGATCAGGCCACCAGGGAGATTAGACCATCGTCTGAGAAATGGATCTTTCCCCTCTGTCTCACCTGCTCGAATTTGCCCCCTGCCCAGCCCGGCCATTGGGGGAGACCCTCACCAGATGCTGGCCCCAAGCTCTTGGGCTTCCAGCCTCCAGAACCATGCACCAAAAAAAACTCTTCTTTATAAATACCCAGTCCGTGGTGGTCTGTTATGCAGCAGAAAGCAGAATCAGACAATAATACCGCTGAAAATAGGCCAGACCTAATGAGTGAAGAACCTAAGTTAGCAACTGACATGATTCTCTCACACACACACCCCTCTTCCCTTCTAGAAAAGAAACAATGTTTGGTCATTAACCTGCGATCCAGAATAACCTGTCGTGACCCCAGACAGTAAACAGCTCTCGTGTGCAGCAGCGTGAGCGACTACTGTGACTCTCTCACTTACAGCACCAGGGACGGAGCGTGTCCTGGTGTAATTGGAAATGCCTTCCTGTTGGCCTTATTCATCAACATGTTATGAAAATCTCTGTTAAAATATTATTAGCTTGTTTAAGTTTGTCAGGTCTCATAAACCCCAGAATTAGGATTTATCTAAGTGCTGTGGAATGTGTCTCCCCCTTCTGATGAACAGTGCAGTCCCAGGTGCCCTGTGAATCCAGGGTAAACTCATTAATCTTTGCATAACAGTGTTAATTAGGATGGTATTTAGACCAAGGTCTTTCAGCACCCTTGGGGCTGTGACTGGCTGGTAGATCTTCAGGTTGACATAAAATGCTATCAGCTCACATCCCTGTGTGCATAGAATCTCTGACAGAAATTTGCACTTTTTAATTTTAAAGGTAATTATATTTTTTTGGCAGGCAGAAAATGTAATGTTAGCACGATACGTGTGAAAAGTCGCAGGATTTCCCACACGACTTCATCCTTAGTCCCGCTCCACGTTTATAACAATTTGAGGACACAACAGGCTCACGGCCAAAGTGAGCCACTTTCACAAAAATCTGAATGTAGGTCTTGAGTCGCACATAGGGAGAAGCCAGACTGTTTGACTCATTAGCACAAAGTCAAGATTTACCTGGGAAAACAATTTTCCTTATATGCAACTTTCCATGACAGGAAGAATTCTAAATGACCTATCAGAGGGAAACTGTGCTCGGGCAGAGACGGTGTTCAAGGACAGTCTGCAAACAGCAGACAGCTGTGCGTCAGCCCCCACCCTGAGCCTGTGTCACTTAGCGCCTCTGGTGTTGGAAGCCGCAGGAGCGGGACGCAAGCCCTAAATAAAACGGAACAGAGCGGAGTGCCTGGCGGACCACCGCACCCTCCCGTGAGTGTGGACTGAGAGTGGACGAAGCAGCTGCAGACAACAGTGACGTTAACACCAAATAAATGAATTGCTTGGTGACAGCATTTAGCGGAAGAAGGGGACATAGGAAAGAACGGCCTAGGAATTATTCCTGAAGACAGTGGGGGTGTCTGCCCGCTTTCCAGGGACTTTATAAGCTGTGAGGTTTATGAAAGTATAGTCTGTCCTGTGCTTATGAAGTTTGTAACAAGAATTATCAACAAAACTGTCCAGGGAGAGTTCGCATTCTGGCTACGGCTCCTTGCCGTTAAATGTGAACATATACGCACATAGGATAGAATGTACGTGGCTTGTATTAATGCTGAATTTTCAGTCTTAATCAGGACTTTTACTTAGATTGATCTGCTATTCATTTCATGCCTGTTTCTAATAATCTTACAGATTTTGGAGTCAGAAAATCAGACTTTCCTTCCTCTCTCCCTCCCTCTCTGCCTCCTTCCTCTCTCTCTCTCTCTTTTCCCCTTCCTTTCTTCCCTTCTTCTTTCCTTCCCTCCCTCTGTCCCTGCTTCTTTTCTTCCTCCTTTCCTTTTCTTCCTCCTTCCTTCCTTCCCTCCTTCCTTCTGTCCTCCTTTCCTCCCTCCCTCCCTCCCTTCCTTTGGTAAATTCAGTCATTAAACTCACCACATTTACCGAGCACCAACCATGAGCTGGTGATGTCCTAGCATCACAGCATTCATTTTACAAATACATATTTTAGGGTGACTTTCAAGGAACTGTCTCATGAAACTGATGTCTTTTGATGACTATTTGACACCCAGCAATGTTTAAGTACTTGTCTAATAATAAGCATTAAAATAGAGAAATGAGATTTTCAGAAAATCTACTAGTTTACATGTCATCAAGGATGAATTCTAGCTTGCTCTGAAACAGCCCTCCAAGACAAAGCAAAAGACGTCAAAGCATAGGTCTTACTACACATCTGGAGAGTAGACAGTCCTGCCCACAGGTGCTAGTCTGAGACCCTAACGTGAGCGTCTTCCCCACACTTCCTTTTCTGCCCCAAGCAGAGCTCCCTGCAGACCAGCAGGGCTGGCCTATCGCCCTTCCTCTGCTCTCTCCCCCCTGCTCTGAGTACAGGAGACTGGGCCACCCGCCCTCTGCCACAGAGGGGCTGTGCTCTGAAGTGACTGCTAGCAGCTCCCACTGCACCCCAACAGAACACCACAATCTCTGCTCTTCATGATCTTATTATGACTGCAAGAAAACAAAAGCGAAATGAAGAAACCATAACACAGCCACAAGTTAGGAAGGAGCCTGGACATGTGGGAGACAGAGGAGATTCTGGCTTCCCAGCGAGGAACGTGTGGGAACAGAAGGCAGGTAGTGGCAGAGCCTGGTGGGCTCGGTGTGCCCGCTGAGCCCAGGCAGACCCTCCACTCTCTGAAGGCAGGACGTGGAGCCCTGTCCACCAGCCCCTCTGCTGACATGGGTGTCTCACTCTGCGGGTGCCCAGCCTGCCCTCTCTCACTCCACAGGAGCCTCGTCTGCGCTGACTTGGGGCAGATGCTGGGCCCGGACACATCCCTTTTCAACACACGTGGGCTCCCATAAAGCAAACACAAGAGTAATAAAAGGTTAAAAAAAAGGGCGCCCGTCCCCAAACTGTCAGAGGGAGGAAATAGTAATACTTCCGGAAGTTTGCTTAATACAATGTTCACAAGACTAATGACCTTCCTGGGATGCATGGAATGTGTCCAAACCCCAAAGGAACCGTCCATAAGACCAATATGAAAGAGGACATGGGTGGAAAAATGAAGAATTAAAATAACCCCAAACTGCACTGAAAGCAAGTCCATGGGCCTGGGGTGAAGTAGCCGGCAGAACGTCTCTCACAGGCGGTGAATCAGAGGACTGCAGCGCACTAGAAAATCTCGTCCAGGTGCACAGTGAAAGGCAAGGCAAGGGAGCGCAACAAAGATGCAAGTTTTGTGCAGGGCCAAGTGTGAAAACAGGAGAAAAGACCTGGAAGAATAGGCTGATGGGTACAAGGAAAGAAAAATTAAAGTATTACAGAAAATAAACATCTAAGAAATGGTGCGTTTTTATTATGATCACAAAAATAATTGTCACAAGCATTTGGGACATAAGCAAGTTATTTAAAAGGGAACAAATATCCGAACACTCTTTGATTTCTCTTTTGCCAAGTGACACATTTGAAGACAAGAGAATGTCCGATGCTACCTAATATGTAGGGTAAGAAAATAAAGCAATGGGCAGAAATTCAGGCAAATGCAAAGAAAAAAAGGAAAGCAATGACATAATATAATACAACTTTAGGATGTATAGAAAAAAATCAAATGGGATTGAAGTTATTTAATATCGACAAAGGGAATAATCCAAACTGAAAATAAAAGCCATGAATTTTAATGTGTAGGAAATATAAGACCAAAAACTAAGAATAAGACCTGTTGGAAATCAAGGAGGATGAGATACAATTATATATGTTATTTCCATGTGTCTCCATAACAAAAGCCAATACCCTAGCCATTTGGGAGTTAGACATTATCAGTCAAAGGTTACATTTAAAACCCCAATTCCTGAGAATGAATTGCTACAGGAACTTTGAAGAGAAGCTGGGAAATTTTTATGAAAATCAGAAACGTTCACACCACCAGGTTCACCCTTTCACCTCTGAGTGCCCATCTTGAGGAAATCCGCGTGCAGGCTCAGGATGGGAAATCACAGAAGGTGTGCTCAACAGGGAATAAATACAAAAAAAAAAATGCAGAATTTAGGGAGTTCTATGAAAAAATAAGAGTATAGAAAAGAACTAACTTGGCCTACACCTGCCCACACCTCCCCATGCTAGTAAGCTCTGGGTGTCAGGAGTCAGAAATGGAGAATTTAGCCTTATCGGTGGTATTTGTTTCCTTTTCTTTCTCTTATGAAGAATCTATACATCTATTACATAATTATTAGAACATATTATTATAATGAAAACCCTTCATTCTGAATGATAAAATCATGGCTATGGCTTCATAATGTTTTGTGTTTCCTTTTGTAATTTTCTCATTTTATAAAAACATATAACTTAGGAACAATCATGTTAAACAATAACTCTTGGCCCCAAGGACATAAAAATTAGAGTTACATATTTTTTTTGCAGTTTTTTTTTTTTTTTTTTTTGGCTGGGGCAAGGTTTGAACCCTCCACCTTTGGTATATGGGGCCAGCGCCCTACTTCTTTGAGGCACAGGCACTGCCCCGAGTTACAGATTATTTTGATAATAAAATATTGAGACTACAAAGTAGTAAAATTTAGGAGTTATAGCCCAAGCTGTTCTCTGAGGCAAACACTTCATCCTTAGATGTTTTAATTATGGAGCATTAAAGAAATCCAAACAAACTTAGTATTCAATTCAAGAAGAGAGACATCCAAGGCCGGAGAAACCCATAGATGTGTCTTTATGTAAATGGTAAGACGGACTCTGACTTTCTCGCTGGCACACACCACCCAAACCTCCAGATTCCACATGGCGTGTTGGAGGGAGGGCCAGATGCTCATCACAGCAGCACAACATTTGTGAATAAATGGTGTCCTGGGCGCTGAGGGATGGCGGGAAACCAGTTCTTCCCGAGTCCCCAGGCTGCGCTGTGCAGGCCCTAGTCAGGGTCCTCGGGGAGAGAGTTTTCCTGAGCCAGCACAGTCCCTATTTTCTCTGGTATGAGGTAAACTTTCCAGAGGAAAGTTTCTAGCAGATACCTTGGAAAGTCCTCAGGTGGCTATGGTGAAGCAAGACAAGAATGAAAGGGTGAAAAGCCGTCACAGGCAGAGGGAAGAGTCCTAAACCCGTCCTCAGAGTAGTGACGGCTGCACTGGAGTCCCCAGAGGCGTCGAGAGGGTGGGGGGCAGGGGGCTCTTTGGGGTGCGGGAAGAGTTTAGAGCAGCGTTACTCTCAGTGAAGGCTGGATAGAGAGAGCTGAGCTTCAGGTCTGTCTGTGGAGAACACACCCTGCACCCTCTCTGCCTGGGATAAGGACACTTTGTGGTGATTTTTCCATGAGGATCTGTGCAAACTTGTTTGAAACAGAAAGCTTTTTGCCATGGTTTTTGCTCAGCCTAAACGCAAAGCCATCATGCGCATTTGAGGACCTAGCTCTTACTTTGGCTCCTTCTTACTTCAGACTGTCTCACAAACCTCAGCGAGGTCTGGCACGATTTAGAAAGGACCCTATGGAGCACCAAAGTTGAATTAGGAGTCTTGTCTCCTAAAGCATATATTTTTAGACAGATTTTTCTCTATGGAAAAAGTCAAATCAAGAGAAAAAGTGGGGAAGGTTCCTAAAAGCAGGCTTGCATAACGGTCATTATAAGGTTGCCTCCTAACCAGCCAGGCCTAACCCTGTCAGAAAGGGCTGCCGTGGAGATTGGGTCATCTAAACGTGGACCCAATAATCACAACAGTATCTTCTGTCCCCGTCCGTGTGCTTCCACAATACAACTCCCCCTCCCCTGCAACATCAGGCACAATGTGATTCCTCTCCTCTCCAATCTAGGGGACTTGTAACTGCTTCACCCAGGACATCCCTGAATCTTTAGGAGGAGCCTGCACCAGCAGGGAAGAGGTGTGACTGCCCTGAGGTGGACATATTGTGAGGAAGTCCAGCCACGGCGAGGACACACCCGGGGCCTCTGGGCAGCACTGACTCCCTGAGGCATCTGGTCTGGGCGTCAAATGTGTGAGTGATCAGACGTTTAGGGAGTCCCCTCTCAAGGGAATGGGCTGTGACTCCTTCCTGCTGAGGCCCCCGACATCATGAGACAAGCATTTCCACTGTCTGAATTTGTGAGCACAATCAACTGTGTGACTGGGGCCGTTGATTTTTGCTGTCATGAGAATGGTTAAACGCTGCATTCTGTCCAGTCAAAACTCACCTGCTCTTTGGAGATGGGGCCAGCGTGGATGTCACCAGTGAAGACGAAGTCATAGTGAAGTCGGGCAGACCCCTGACGTGGTGACTGACGGAAGGAGAAGGTAGGCGTAGATGTGCACACAGAGGGAGCACCAAGTGAGGAAAAGGCAGACATCGGGATGTTGTTTCCAGACGCCAAAGAACATGAGGTGCCAGAAACCCACCAGGAGAGAGGGGACACTCACAAGAGATTCTCTCTCCACTCGCAGAAGGAACCTTGATCTCAGACTTTCGGCTGGCAGGACTGTGGGAGGATGAATTTCTGTTCTTTTTTTCTTCCAGTTTTTCTACTTACTTTAAATATCATTTTTAATGTTTTTTCTTTATTAAACCATGACTGTGTACATTAATGCATCATGGGGTACGATGTGCTTCATTGATAAACAGTGTGGAATGCTCACATCTGACTGATTAGCGTAACCATCACCTCGCTTGCTTTTTTCTTGTGGCTTAAACCACCCCCAGATGGTGAAATTCTCTTATGGTGACAACAGCAAACTATACCCTCACGGAAGACTGGAGGCTGGTGTGTAACTTAGCTGCTGCTATTTCTGCTGAGTTTGACCTAAAATTCTTGCTTGTCAAGATAATGTCAATGCCTGGTTGCGCCTGTCTGAGGAGTCAGACACGTGACTCTCCACGTCTCCTCACCCCCCCCCCCCGTTGCATATCTACCAGTGTGGCTGCAGCACAGCCCAGAATGGCACCATGACAAGGCCCTGCTAGACCCTCCCCCCGGTGGGCACAAGGTCATCCCCACCCAGAAGCAAAGTCATTGCCTTTTATACGAGACCATCTGTGCACCTCCCTCTGCAGCCGAGATGCTCAGGGGCTCTGTTAAGCTGCTGACTAAAATGTAGCTACACTACCTTGACAGAATGCTCATCACATACTGATTCCGTAACTCAGTGCATGGCTTAACTTCAGTTCCTGTGTGTGTGAACCTGGCCGTGTGTGTGAACCTGGCCATGTGTGTGTGTCATCACACGTGCAGTGTTGAGCACACAACCCCATTCCATGTTTTCAAAGGTAGGGGGACACGGCCAGAGCAGGTAAATTGGATGTTGCTCATAGAAAAAAATTTAAAAAGTAACTTTCGAAGGGAATATTAAAGGACAGACTGTGGTAATTAAGCACTAGTAAAGAAAGATTTAATCAAACCCAACTCCTTTGTAAAATAGGGTATGAGGTGGATCCCAGCATCTGTCATTTCCCCAGACTGTTTAGCTTTGTTAGCAACTTAAAGACACATAAAGAAGGCTCAAGAGTTACCCACCATAACACAAAGCCATAAAAGGCAAAATGAATGTTTTTAAACCCCAAACCTCTAGTCCAGTCTTGAGAGAAAACATCCTGCAAACCCAGACCTGGGAAATTTTACGGAGTACCTGGCCAGTGTTCCCTTGAATGGTCAAAGTTGTAAAAAACAAGGAAAGACTGAGAAACTGTTTCAGACCAGAGGAGGCGTGACAACTAAATGCAATAGTGTCCCCCTGGCGCATCCTGGAACAGGAAGACATCATTAATGGAGAAGTAGTGAAGGGCGAATAAACCTGCCCCAGTCAACACTGATGCCCCATGGCAGGCACTCAGCTCACCCAACCCCACGCTATAAACCCTGCCCCAGTCAACACTGGCGCCCCATGACGGGCACTCAGCTCACCCAACACCCACCCTACAAACCTGCCCCAGTCAACACTGATGCCCCACGGCGGGCACTCAGGTCGCCCGACACCCACACTACAAACCCTGCCCCAGTCAACACTGATGCCCCACGGCGGGCACTCAGCTCACCCAACACCCACCCTACAAACCCTGCCCCAGTCAATACTGATGCCCCACAATGGGCACTCAGCTCGCCCAACACCCACACTACAAACCCTGCACCAGTCAACACTGATGTCCCACGGTGGGCACTCAGGTCGCCCAACACCCACACTACAAATCCTGTCCCAGTCAACACTGATGCCCCATGGTGGGCACTCAGCTCACCCAACACCCACACTATAAACCCTGCACCAGTCAACACTGATGCCCCATGGCAGGCACTCAGCTCGCCCAACACCCACGCTATAAACCCTGCCCCAGTCAACACTGTTGCCCCACGGCGGGCACTCAGCTCGCCCAACACCCACCCTACAAACCTTCCCCAGTCAACACTGAAGCCCCACGGTGGGGACTCAGCTTGGCCAACACCCACCCTACGAACCCTGCCCCAGTCAACACTGATGCCCCACGGCGGGCACTCAGGTCGCCCAACACCCACCCTACAAACCTGCCCCAGTCAACACTGAAGCCCCACGGTGGGGACTCAGCTTGGCCAACACCCACCCTACAAACCCTGCCCCAGTCAACACTGGTGCCCCACGGTGGGCACTCAGCTCGCCCAACACCCACACTACAAACCCTGCCCCAGTTAACACTGATGCCCCACGGTGGGCACTCGGGTCGCCCAACACCCACCCTACAAACCTGCCCCAGTCAACACTGATGCCCCACGGTGGGCACTCGGGTCGCCCAACACCCACCCTACAAACCTGCCCCAGTCAACACTGATGCCCCACGGTGGGCACTCAGGTTGCCCAACACCCACCCTACAAACCTACCCCAGTCAACACTGAAGCCCCACGGTGGGGACTCAGCTTGGCCAACACCCACCCTACGAACCCTGCCCCAGTAGAGTGCTGTGGAATCATAGCTCACAGAAACCTCCAACTCTTGCTTAGGCAATTCTCTTGCCTCAGCCTCCCTAGTAGCTGGGACTACAGGCGCCCGCCACAACCCTGGATTTTTTCTTTTTTTTTTTTGTAGAGCTGGGGTCTCACTCTGGCTCAGTCTTGTCTCGAACCTCTGAGCTCAGGGTAATCCACCGGCCTTGGCCTCCTAGAAGGCTAGAATTGCAGGCATGAGCCACCATGCCCAGCCTCATGTGCTTTTTTAAAGAAAGGAAAGTTAAAGGTAGGGCTTCATTTAAAAATGAAATTAGTTGAGGAAATAAAATGAACTCACTGGGTGTTTCATTCAGCAAACATTTCCTGAACACACCTGACGCATCAGCACCGGCTCTGCCTCGCGGTGACAGGAAGTAGAAAGTGCCTTTCTGTGAGAATGTCCCTGGACTTCTCTGCTGAAATGTGAAGTTCTAGCCACCTGAGTACAGATGTGAACCCTACACCCAGGGGTCTCCACCTATGGACCTCAGTCCAGTGCTGACCTAAGTGTGCCGTGGAAGGAAGGAAGGAAGGAATGCAGAGTTCCCGCCTCTGGTGTTCACGGAGTTCTGGGCCACAGGAAAGGAGGAGGCACGCTCCTGTGGTTTCACGGCCTCGTGGCTGCAAATCCATGCTGCTTTCCAGAATGGCAAAGCCCTGGAGACGAGAGCTCATGACAGGGCACTGTGTGAGCCTCGGGAATGGCTGGCTTTACCTGGGCCATCTTCTAATTGAGAGTGTGACTTAGTCAGAGTGTGGCCTCCTCCCAGATGCTGCTGTGACAGTTGGGCCCTCAGCACACCGTACGTTTAGTTTATGTCAGCCAGAGGCCTGAGGTTCCAATTTTAAGCATCGCATCCCATTTTCATACTTCAGGCGGGAAAACGCGTTTTTCCACTCTAATTTGAAGTCTTGATCCATTGAGAGGGAGCATCCTGAAGACCGATGTGTAACAGAGAGATTTCTAGATTCATCCGGACGCCCAACAATGGGGCCAGCTCACCCACCATACTGCTCAGCAGGAGTTCTCTGCAGGGACAATTTGGCCACACCTGGAGACATTTCTGGCTGTCACAGTGAAAAGAGTTCTGGTGGCACCCAGGATACCACTAAACATCCTACGTGACACAGGGGCCACAGCAGACAAGAATCAGGCCCCCAGTGACACCAGGAAGAGGCTGGGACTGCCCTCCCAGGAACTCGAGTCCTTGCTGTGTGGCTGTCACCCCACCTCCCAGCCTGAGCCTGCCACTCAGCCTGCAGTGGAAGGAAGATTGTGCAGCGATGCTCTTTGGAGTCCAGGAGGCCGTGTTCACATCCCAGCTGAAACCCGCACGGCTGAGTCTGCGTCTTAACCCTGCGACCTCACCTCTGAGACCCTCGGCCTCCTTCACTCACCTGTGACGTGGAGACAAGACTCGTTAGCGCCCAGTGTCGTCATGTGGGAAACACTGAGCTGTTCTATCCCACGATGACCCTTCTGGGGTTTTAGCCTGGGGTTCCCGGGGTCTGAGACTAGAGCTGCATTCTAATACAAAAGGTTCCTTACAGCCCTGCAGTCTAATTTCATTCACTGAAACACATCTTCTGGAAAGGGGTCTGTACTTAGAATCAGAAGGTCAAAGTGCCTCAAAGAGGTCTGTGGATGCACTTGGTGCCTGCATGAATGTGCCCTTGGGGTGACAAAAGTAACCCAGACTCAGAACTGCGGGCCCAGGCAGACCCCTCTCAGCCCCAGCCCCTCTTCCCTGGGCCCCTATGTTGTTCCATTCCAAGTCTCTGATCCCATTCGCCAGCACATCTCAGATCCCTTTGACCTCCTGGACCCTCTTGTTAAAGCAGGTGGGACTCACTGGGGTGAACCAGCTCTGAAACTGCTCTCCAGTCACATTAGTCACGGTGCCCAGAAGTCACCTGCCAGAGCCATCAGCGATGAGTGCATATTCAATTGCTTCTGGCCTGGACACCAGTGGCTGTCTAGCTGAGGCCAGCACCCTGGGGCTTCACCTTGGTGTGGTGCTGAGCACACCCAGCACCCACATTTCCCAAGGCACTCGACCAGAACTGGACCAGATTTCCCACCAATTCCAACCCGTCCTCCAGAAACTAAACCTGACGTACTCTGAATTGATAACTCTTCCTGGTAATGATGCCTGCTTACCACAAAACTGGTTAAATCTGTGCCCCCCCCCTTTTTAAAAAAGATTAATTCCTACCTAAAATATATCATTTTCTAGAAAATAACAAAAATTAAGCCTTGGGTTTCTGTCTGGCGGCTTTCCACCTTATCTCACTCACTGGTTGCAGTTCTCCTAACCTTAGGTATTTTCTGCTCTGCTTCAGCTGAAATATTTAGTCTGGCCTCTGAGAATAACTGGCCCTGCACTTCTCCTCCAATGCACGCTGGTGTCTTTGGCAGAACAGGACTCAACCATCCAATAGCTACAGATGATAACCAGATTGGTGGATCACTTCCTGCATCAAGATTATAAGCAACATTTCTATTTTTACTATTTTTTAATGCACTTTTGGGTGTCGGTCTTCTTCCAGATTCTCTGGGTGACTCATTTGCTTTGGGTCACCTCCAGGGCCTAATCCTTGGAGTCATTCTCACATTTGACTAGCAAATTATGGAAGATTCCAGGAAGCCACGATGGCACTACTTAGGAAAGAGGCACATCCAGAGAAGCGGAAAGCTCAGGCTCTGGAGCTAGACTGTCTTGGGTTTGAACCTGTATTGTGTGAGCCCAAGTAAAAGAATTTCCTTTTTTAATGCCTGTTTCCTCATAGAAAATTTGAAATGATAATGGTCCATATTACATAGGGCTGGTTGAGAACGAATTGCAGAACACACCTGTTCCTGGCACATGGTAAACACCATAGAAGTGTTAGCTAAATGAGGCTAAAAATACACTAAAAAGCCAAGAGCTGTCCCTGTGTCAGCCCTATCTGAGGTCAACTCAATGTCTGGGATGGTCACTCCATTTAAAAAGGGTACTTCTGCTGTGAGTCTGTCCTCTTTCATGCTAATGATACGTGAGGTTTTTAGATGTCTGCAAGGGATTAAAGAAATGGACAAATAACGTGCAGAGGGAGGGACAATACCTTCCGATGCAAACACAAATGTGAGTGTGGATTCATAAGAAAACCTTCCCCGCAATCTCCTTTAACTACAACCCAGCATTAGTAAGGCTACTCAGGACATCAGGTTTTCAAACAGAGCCAACCGCTCCCGGCAGGCTGCAAGGCAGTCTCTGTGCAGTGGCCAGGGCCATTCTCCGTGGCAGGACTGAAGAAAATCCACCTCCCACTGAGTACGTTCTCACGTTGCCGCTCTCGGACATGGTTGAGAAAGAGAAATTCGGGGCTGGGAACCTGGTCCCATGTGGGACACTAGCTGAACAGGATTTTAGCCACAAGATGACTTCGGCTGGCAGGAGCCAGTGTGCATTGTCACACATCTGTTTCCCCTGGGCGCTCGGTGAGTATCTGCTGATACCCTGGGGACAGGAGGCAGGGGCTGGGGAGAGGGTGGCAGCTGAGCAACTGGGCTGCCCTTTCTAAAGCTCCACTTCCCACTCACGTCATCAGAGCCAGAGTCTGTGCTAGTCGGACCTGCCATGGAAGGTACCACTTCTCTGTCCCCAGAGCTCTGTGCCTTATAGACATGGGCGGAGGCTCTGGGTGCCATCTCCAACATTGATGCAGTGCTCTTGGTATAAGCCTCCTGAGAGAATGGAGACCTTCCTCTCCCTCAGGTTGTGGTGGTGATTCTTCCCCACGGGGTCCTTGAAAAGCTCACCAGATTTGATGGATAACTGGCCTTACACGCAGTGGTACATATAAGACAGATTTTTTTAATTAGCATGATCACAGTATTTATTGTTAGAGCGTTCATCAGATGTATTTGGTGCCTAAATGGATTTGCTTCACTTTACCAAGTACCCAGAGTAATAACTTTCACAGGACAATTCTTAAAGAGGGCATGTGCCTCATTTGAAAGTGATAACTCTTCCGTATGGACCTTCTATTTGCATTCTGGTTTCTTTAACATCTTTCAAAACACAGCTCTTGCATATATACGTGTTTGTATACTCATATCTATTTCCATATGCATATCAGTGCAATAGGACAACTCACCAAATAAAAATCCCTTTGTGGGAATTATGGGCTCTTATTTATGAAATTCCATGAAATGTGTTTATGCATTATTCCAGCTAATGAAGACAATTAAATAACAAAAGGTTAAAGAATGGAAAAGCCATTAAACCAACTCTTAAGATTAATGTTCTGCCATAGGAGGCTCCCCAGGGCCACAGCAAAGCATAAGGAGATTTGGAGGGATGAGAGATACATTTGCATATGATTTGTATGTAATTTGTATGTCATTAGCATATGTGTTCTTGGCTACAAAGTCTTGGGCAGTTTTCAACTTACAATTTTCTCTTAAGGTTGTCATCTCCTTCCTACGTAGGCTCATCTAGTGAGGAGTGCTAGAGCCTCATATGAATATTATATTGTGATGACAGCATAAAGCACTCATAGCAGGTGCTCTGGGCTGAGCTGTGTCCCCTCCAAATTCACATGGCCAAGTTCTAACCCTGGGTAGCTGGAAGGTGACCTCATTTGGAGGAGGGTCCTTACACAGGTAATCAAGTTTAAATGAGGTCATTACAACGGGCCCTGATCTAATATGACCGGTATCCTTATAAAAAGGGGAAATGCAAACACAGAGATACAGAAGAAGAGCTCCGAGGGCCCAGGGCCCAGGACGTGGCCCGGAGCAGACCCTCTGCTCAGAGCTCTCTCAGGGGACCAGCCCTCCTGATTTCAGACTTCTGGACTCCAGATCTAGAAGGAAATAAGTAGCACCCAGTGTGTGCTACTTTGCCACAGCAACTGTAGGAGATGAATCATGGAGGGCACCGGGTCCCAGAGAGACTTGCTGGTGACAATGACACACAGACCTGGCGCTGGCTGTCCCCCTGCCTGTGTTCCACAGCGGCCGCTCCAGCAGGTGTGTTTCCCTGGGCACTCGCCCAACTGAAGTGAGCTTTTCCCCCACCACCTGTTTATTTTGGTTCTTCTGGAATCAGATACTGAGACAATGATCCAGATGAAATGGGTCCTTCGGGGTCCTTCTAGAGATGCCCCAGTTCTTACAGCAATGGGGGAGTCGCACAGGGCAGGGAAGGGACCCGAGGAGTCCTGTTCCCAGGTCTTCTGCAACACAGGGGTGCAATCAGCCAACTCCAGAAATGGCAGCTGCAGTTTACAGTATAAATATCAGATCCCCCATCTGCAGCTGGCATTCACTCTAGCAGTAACCCCTCCAGTCCCGAGTTACAGCGACAGGTGTATCCCAGTTCTCTGGATCAGAGTGAGCAGTGCCCTTCCAGGAAGGATGTCCGTCCACTAGGCCATAGCGAGTGCAGCTGACAATGTGTGGTCATGAGTCTCTATCCCGCATTGCTTCCACATGCCAGGTAAAAACTCAGGAGTACGGGTGCTATCAAAATGAACGAGGCAGGGTGCCTAGCTTTAAAAAAAACCCTGCTCTGTAGAGGTTTTTATGGAAGAAAAGTAGTTTACTTCCATAACATTTTTGAAGTCATTCAAAAATATTTTATAAAGGAGCTAACCTTCAATAACATAACCACTTGGGTATGATTAAAAAACAGAATTTCCTCATTCTTTTGCCACCTTATGGCTGTCCCCATTCTTTTGTCAACTTACAGCTTTTGGGAGGATATAAACAAATACAGAAAGGAGATTGCATTCCGGGAGGTTTTAGTTACTTGGCACATATGAGAGGGTAAAGGTACATAATGGAATGTTAAAGAATTACACGTAAATGTTTGCTTTCTGTGCTAGGACTGAGCTATTTCATGATTAACGCTTGTCTCGATGTTTAGTATATTGGATTTCCCCTTAACGTTCGTAATGTTTTCTGGTTTTCTATGCTTTTTGTTTCTTAAATCAATTTCAAAAAAAAATAGTTCCATATAAAAATACTAAACAAATACATTTCAGTCACATTGTGTGATCTGTAATGTATGATTTGGCCCCTGCCAGTAATTAGTAATCTTTGTGGCTTTTGACCTGTTTTGTGGAAATTCTAAGCCTGTCCTGACCCACCTATAAAAAAGTATCTTATTTCATGATGGGAAACGCAAGCATACTAATGGCTACAGAGAAGACGTGTCTTCATTCTAGAAAGCAGGGCACAAGAAGGAGAAAGTGGGCCCCACAAATTGTCCAAGACTCTGAGTCCCGGCTTCCTCACTCAGGGTCAGCTCTGCCCCTCAGGACCTCCAAGGTCCTGGTTCAGCTGAGCCCCCACAAACGGCCAGATAAACCAGGAAAAAAACTCCCATGGGGACATCCCAGGGACACTGGGCTGACCTCCTCTAAACCTGGAGTTTCTTCACACGTAGTCCCCAAGGCCAACACTTGTCATCACACCTGACCCCAGAGCTGCACCTGGATGGAGCTTCTTCCAGGTTTCTGGGCAGGACCTGCCACCTGAGTTCTCCCCAAGTGTAGTTCACTCTGGGTCAGAACCACAGATCACACCTGGGGGCCACCTCCCCGCGGCCTGTGGATGTGCTGCCTCAGCTTTAACACTCTGCCAGGGATAGAGGTGCCCTTAACTTGATTTCATGTGCCCATAATTAGCACACATGTGAGCTGAAGAGATCAGAAGCCCGCATGTCCACATGAGAGAGTGGAAGAGCCAATGGCGCTCAGAAAGCGAGCTGCGTGCGGAGGCGGCAATGGCCTTCCCAGAGCACCCGATAAGGACAGTTGCTCTGACAGCCACATCACGGCTACAGTCATTCAAACATAGATTCTAAGCCAACCAAACATTACAAAAGGCGCCAGTGCAAACAGCTTTCCAGCTTAGCAGTGAGCTTTCAAGTACCCCAGAAGGAGGAGAGTGTGCATTCCTGGTGGGGAGCGGGTATCGGGGCCCCCTACACTGCCCACCACACACCTGCAGTGCTTAAAACATAAGTTAGCTTTATAAGAACGGATTTGCTTATCTTTCCGTAAATGTCTAGTGTGTGAAGAATGTGACACGAGTGGGCACGGGAATGGTGACCGTGTGTGGCACTGCTTTGTCGGCCTGGCAGGCAGCCAGGGCTAAGGAAGGAAAAGTGACTATAGTAAGAGCCCAGTTTGGGTCAAGAGAGGCAGTTGTCACTCTATGTGTGGAACCGCCTAGCTCCAAACACCAAGTGGAGAAAACTCAGTGGAAGGGACAGCTCCAGGCCTAGAGCCTTGAGCCAGCGAGTGTCTCTCCCAGTAGGGTTGTCAAGGGGCAGGGACTGAGCTGCTCTCAGCTGGGATGCGTCACTGCGGCCACACAGGCCCTGCCATCACTGTGTGCAGCTGGGGCACCCGTACCTCTCAGAATCACGTCAGCCCAGCCAACGCCCTCTGCCGAGTCCCACAACCATCAGCAGGGAGAAGATGGTCTCGCACTGACCTTGCTCTCAGCAATAGTCCAGGCTTCACACAGAAGTAAACAGAATGCAGAGGTGATGGCAGGTGCACCAGCAGCCTCTTGGAGTCCGTGCTCCTCCGAGTGAGTGACTGTGTTCTAGCCCGCCACACTCAGATGAACTGAGGTCACAGACACGCTATTCTCGCACCATGCTGGAACCTGTGTGTGACTCTACCTGACGAACAAGAACAGAAGGAACTGCTCTCAGCTCGTGTCCTGCTCTCAGGCTGCAGTAGAAGTGAGGGAAACAGGACATGCTCCCATGGCTTCGGCTCATATGGCATGCCCAGTGAATGGCTTCCCTTAACTAAGTGGTCCGGTCAGTGTGAAATTCAGATTATCAAAATCTCACACCTGTGTCTGCACACTACAAGGAGCCCATCTCCTGGCAGAAGACCTGCCTTGAAGACACGTGTCCACAGAGGCCCTACGGGATGTGCTGAGACAAGCGTCCACGGAGATCTTCAGTACTTGACAGGGTGTGCTGAGACACGTGTCCACAGAGGCCCACAGTGCTCCATGGGGTGTGCTGAGACACACGTCCAGAAGTCTTAAGTGCTCTGCTAAGCACTCCCCGCACAGACTGAGGACCTGTCTGGACACATGTCTCAGCACACCCCACAGAGCAGAACATTGAAGATCTCATGGACACGTGTCTCAGCACACCCCACAGAGCATTGAAGATCTCATGGACACGTGTCTCAGCACACCCCACAGAGGACTGAAGGCCTCTGTGAACACGTCTCTCAGCACACCCCACAGAGGACTGAAGGCCTCTGTGAACACGTCTCTCAGCACACCCCACAGAGTACTGAATATCTCTGTGGACACGTCTCGGCGCACCCCACAGAGTACTGAAAATCTCTGTGGACACGTGTCTCAGCACACCCGGCAGAGGACTGAATATCTCTGTGGACACATGTCTCAGCACACCCCACAGAGTACTGAATATCTCTGTGGACACGTGTCTCAGCACACCCCACAGAGGACTGAGAACCTCTGTGGACACGTGTCTCAGCACACCCCACAGAGGACTGAATATCTCTGTGGACACGTCTCAGCACACCCCACACAGTACTGAATATCTCTGTGGACACGTGTCTCAGCACACCCCACAGAGTACTGAGAACCTCTGTGGACACGTGTCTCAGCACACCCCACAGAGGACTGAATATCTCTGTGGACACGTGTCTCAGCACACCCCACAGAGGACTGAATATCTCTGTGGACACTTGTCTCAGCACGCCCCGCAGAGTACTGTATATCTCTGTGGACACGTGTCTCAGCACACCCCATAGAGTACTGAGAACCTCTGTGGACACGTGTCTCAGCACACCCCACAGAGGACTCAGTATCTCTGTGGACACGTGTCTCAGCACACCTGGCAGAGGACTGAATATCTCTGTGGACACGTGTCTTAGCACACCCCACAGAGGACTGAGGGTAGATGCCTGCTCTCTCCCAGGGCTTTCCTGTACTGGGCGTGTGCAGAGACACTTCAAGCCCGTTCCCTTCCTGGGGGGTGTCCCCGCCCTCCTCCTTCCAGCATCCA
The DNA here is from genome assembly GCA_963574655.1 of Perodicticus potto. Lineage (NCBI taxonomy): Eukaryota > Metazoa > Chordata > Mammalia > Primates > Lorisidae > Perodicticus > Perodicticus potto. The sequence continues at coordinate 19,036 of CAUYRH010077939.1, forward strand.
GATGTCTCTGCCTGGCACGGCAGGTGCTCTCCTGTCCCCACATGTCCCACCCCCAGCACAGCGATCTTGTCTCCAGAGAGCGCTGGACTAAAACGTGGAAGGTGTGGCTGCTGTAGCCTGAGGTGCCAGCCTTCCCATTAAACCTGTGTTTTAATAAGAGCCAAGGAGTACATCTTTGGGGACAAGTCTTAGGTCAATGAAGTAGACTGTTTTTGGCATACAGAGGATCTCAGCATCCTTACCCCCCATTCCATTGTCAGGTGTCCAATGGTCCTAATCGGAAGCTTGATCTTTCCAGTCGGAACGAGGAACACACTTTCACCAAGTCGTGATGAATGGTTTATTCATTTTAATTCCAAAGTGTTGCAATAACACTAGGGAAGTGGTTCTCAACTTTCCTAATGAGCAACCCTTTAATACAGTTCCTCATGTTGTGGTGACCCCCAACCATAAAATTATTTTCATTACTATTAAGGGTTAATTAAAGCCTGTGCAACCCAAGATTGCAAGAACACACATACTCTGAGTGTGAATCAGCCCATCTTCTGAGAGGGAAAAAAATGATGACTTCAAGTTCAGTAATAATTCTCTCTATCGACATAAAAAGGAGTATTCATTTTCAATTTTCCACAACCAAATTTATCTCCATTATTAATACTTTCCCTCATGTATAACTTTTTCTACTTTCCCGGTCAACTAAAAAAGATTTTGGAAGCTTTCCCCATAACGGTAGTGACGCATCAACCTGCCACAGTTGTTGACCAATCTTGGCGCCTGGAGCTAAATCCAGCAGGCAGATCCCTCCACCATGTCCTCCAATCTGCCCAGGCCTGGCTGCTGCTCGCATATGCCCTAGGAGAGCAGAAATCAGCCCACCTCCTACTGCCGTATCAGCAGGGGTTCAAACACCAACACGAAGCTTCAGGGGACACAAACATTCCATCGCCCCCTCCATCCTCCAAATTTTTGTCTAAAAATGACTCTTCCCAAAAGAAGCTGCCAAGAGAGCAAAAGAAGACAGTCAGAGGAAAAATTATTGATCTCAATGGCGCCTTATCTCATCAGGGCAAAGAAACCAACCCAAGTGTGTTTGGAAATACCTACCTGCTAGCAGTCTTCTGTATCCTTCTGATTCTTCGTAATAAGCAGGCAGGGGGTTCGCAGATAACTTCATTCACCTGTGTCTCGACCTGTGTCTGCCACGACAAGGTTTTGATGAAAATGAATTAAAAACATATAACAAGATAACTGTATTTTAGTAAAATATTATATTGGCAACAGTACATTGAAATTAACAACATTTCTCTTTTCCTAAAGTTTTGCAGTATTTTGAGGTTTTAAAAAAATAGATGCCTATAAGCAAAAGAGTCACATTTGCTAATTCTTTAGTAACACATTTCCAGTATAATAATCATAAGTTGCAGAGCATATGAGTCTAATGACTAGGTAATGAATCACACACTTTGCAAGTCAGGACACTTCAGATTTTTTGCTATCAACTAAACTGAAGAAAATCTTGACAGGTTTAGGAGCTAACAGATAATTTAAAATAATTTTGATGATCTATTATTATGTGACTTTTCGTATGCAGCTTGAAAAACTTAAAAATATTTGAATGCTATTTTTATAATAAATTTTTTTCCACATACTAATTTTTTGTACAAGATATCTCAGTTTTTCAATCTATGAAAATTAAAATGAAGAATTAAATTAATGCCAACCCATGTCTTGTTCTATCAACAAATAAAATTCGTCTTCAATTATTTAAACTACTTGACAAAAAAAAATCCAAAAGGCACATTTCCAATAAAATTTTACTTTTCTGTTTAAAGAAATATAAAATTGTATAATACTTTATATTATGTTGCTCCATTTCTGCAGTTAATAATTGTAATGAGCTCAATTCACAAGAAAAATATAGAACACTATAGCCACTGGAGATGTGGAAGGAAATACAGGGTTTAAAAAAATTTACTTACAGTTCTAAGGGGTGACCAATATGAAGAGAAAGTTTGGTGGGAAAGTCGACTTGAAATAAAGAACAAAGAGTTGTGGGATACATATATTCAGTTATTAAAGAACTCGCCCACGTGCATTGAATAGGTAATGATGAGTATCAAATTACTGGGTCATTTAGATCCTGCTGGATTGATTCTTTAATGATATAACACTTTTATTTTAAAATGTTAATATTCATAGTACATCAGAAATTATAATTTTTTCAAACCTAAAAGAAAGCAGAAAATACAGATTTGTTCAAACTTCTTTTATGAGTAGCAAAAAATTTTAAGGCCACTATTTTGGAATCTTGTACCATAAAAGGTAAAATGCTTGCCAGGTCGTAAGTTATGTTTTTCACTATCTGATATATCATATTTCATCCATATTATTGTAGGAGCAAAACCAGACTACATTCGTTTGCTTTCAGAGAAGTTCCTTGAGATGGTGACTGCCATCTCTTCTTACTGAGATACAGCCTTGGTCTTGGGTCTAGGAATCATCTTCCCAGTCTGGGACCCTCCATGTAAGGGCTTCCATTGGCTTCCTCCTCCCAGGACCAGGGACTAATCTGCATGTGACTATCTGGTACCCTCCGTGAGTGCTAGTAAAGCTCTCAGGAGGAATATAAACCCCTCCCAGCCACAGAACCACCTCAGCTGACACTCACAGTCCTGGCCTCGGGAAGGACGAGCTTTAGCGTGCGATTTTACCCTGTTGTTTGAGTAATGTTTCCACTGAAGTAATTCATTCTTTTTATTAGTAATTTCCTGCTACTTAATCCACAAGAAAAAAAATGCTTTGTGATAAAATAGGCCATCTTATACTATAGGTAAACAGGATATTGAGGAGGAGAACAAACAGACAATTTATTTGAAAGTTTATGAATGAGGAGGTGTAAAAGCAGAGAAGGAAATTCCAATACACACCCAATTCATAAAGTTTAGACTCTGAGCGGAGACTCACCTGTGGCGACTGAGCGGAAGCAGCTGCTGTCTGGGGAGATCTCATGTCGTGATAAAAGCACTCAAAATCACCCTTTTGAAAACATCAGTAATTATGGGGTTTTTTTGGGTTTTTGTTTTTGCAATACTGTGGACAGTTGAAGTTGCACTGTTAGGACAGAAAGACGGTGTGAAACTCTGTGTTTACAGAATAGTGTTTTAGAACAGAGGCTGGACAGTCAGATAAACCGCTCCCACATCCATGAACTTAACTTTCTGGGTCAGGCAAGTTCTAAGCTCTAGCTGTGAATAAAAGAAAACAGAAGTTTCTTTTTGTTTCCAGCACAGGTGCACCAAGGTATATGGCAACACCATATAACCTTTAAGTGCTCTAAGGGAAGATTAAAAAGTGAAGGGAACAGAGAAGACAGAGGTGCTCCTGGGAAGAGTCACTCAGACCTGCCTGATGATAAAACACAGAATTTAGACGTGCATGGCACAGTTGCTTTTTAGCTGTTCTAACCCCCCAAACATGGGAACTGAGGAACATTAAAGCTGTTGGAATCTGAAGCCAAATGTTTTTCAAGGGACTGTGATATCTATTTTACCTGAAGTCCAAGGGTCATTCAAGATAGAGTCTGACTTCAGGTTAAGAAATTAATTAAAAAATATATGTACATAGATGGGTACATAGATCACTAGATGTGTGATAAGACAGGTACAGCAAAATGTTAGTGGTAGAACATTAACGCACCTTCACACTAGCTCTAGGTGTTGGGTGCACAGGTGTTCACTGTACGATCCATCCAGTGCTTCTATACATTTGAAAGTGTTCATTGTAAAATGCTCTAAGAAAGTATCTAAATGATATGTTAGAAAGATTTATTCTTCTCAAGCCTAGCAACACACGTCAGGTTGACCAATGATTAATAATCATCAAAACAATTACTAAGGTTTATCACATTTGCTTTAATATAATACAGAAGAACCTCCATATGGGCACCTCCTGCACCAACCACCTCCTTACATCGACCTAATGTTCATGACCACATCCGCACCATGCGCACATGGAAGTACAGTGGACCTAGTTCCTTTTGCTGACCACCTCCATGTGTTGACCAGTTTGTCACATACATACTATTGGTGGTCAACTTACAGAGGCTCTACTATATTTACTTATTTAAACCCCATCCCATGTGGTTGTCATCTTTTATGGTAACTCAATAATCTACATTCAGTTCTATTTTTGTCTTAAAATAGAACATTAAAGAAAAAGATATGCTAATATCTCCTTCCATTAAACACATACAAGGATGATATAGAATCTAGACTCTGAAATTACCCATTATGTGTGCAATAGGTAGAAATATATTCTAATTTCATGAAAGAACCTGTAAAACAAACAATACAAAGGTTTCAGTATTAAATTCTGATACTTACCTGGAAGTTGGTGACAGAAATGCTAACAGTCCTGTTCTTGGCTGTTCTATCCCTTAAAAGGGTTAGTAATAACTGGTAGGCAAATGCCAAAGCCCAGGCTGCCCCCACTTTCACGGTAAATGGCATAGCTCTAAAACTCCTCCAAATATAGATTATTTCCACAGCAAAATAATCTTCCTCTTCTGAAAAGAGACTGTAAATTTTGGTTGTGCATATTGTAGGCTATTCAGAAGATCAAAAATTAGAAACTGAATAGGAACTTTCTGGCATCAGTGCAAGGTGATGACTCTTTTTTAAAAAATGACAACCAAAGCTGGTTTGTATAAGAAACCTCCCTCAATTTTTTTTTCAAAATCCCTTAAGTACAACCTAAGAAAGAAGGAAACATAATATTGAGGAATGGGAAGCAGAAATACCAGGCTCTGCCAGACCAGAGTGCAGTTTCTAAGAATCAAAACTTAAATGAAAACTGAAGGGGAACAATTTGATCACATGGAAAGAAATTAAGCCACTTCCTCTCCTGGCCTCTCTCCTTGTATTCCTAATAGGAAAGATCAGCTCCGTGCAAAGAACCTGCTTCTAACATGTCTAAGACCATGTTGGCCCCTCCCTCCAGCTGTCCCTGTATTTATCCTTTTGACTCCTTTTAGGCAAAGACACCTGCTGGATGGCACTTTCCTCTGTGGCATGGGAAGCTGGCAGGAGAAGGTGCCAAGTTTTGAAGGGTCACTGGAGCTACACTACCTGGAACTGGTACCAGGTGAGCACATTATTCTAGCCAAGGTCTGCTTCATGTTATCTGGAAATAAATTCTCCTCCCAGGTTCAGGTGACCAGGCTGCAGTAACAGGAAAGAACCCCTCAGGGAAGCAGACACAGCGTGGATGAACAACTGCTGAACACCAGAGGCTTGGCTACAAGCAGCGCAAATAAATCGATTAAAAATGCTGGGGGCTAACAGAATAGTGTAAAAAAAATCACACTCTAGCTAGTGAGTTTGTTACATACAACAGTGTGACTTAGTAATTCTGAAACTGGTTTGTTGTGTGTTCCAAGACTGAAAAAAATAAGTAAGTACATTTAAGTAATGATAGGCATGAGTCTCATTGTCAGGAAAATAAGTTGTACAGGAAGAAAGGGGGAATGCTGAAATGAACCCTACCATGTTACTTGGAATCAAAGGCGTGGGCCTACACACACAGACACACACACAGATGTTATAGATGCGTGGACCTGGAGATGACATGGATGTGTGTAGGTATATCTGTATACATACAAATGTTTTCTTGCTCTGTCCATGAAGTAGGCCTAGAAACAGAATGTCACTGAAGTATAAAATGAGCACATTTAGCTTTCTAAATATCATTTCCAATAGTATCAGGGTCATTTGGAGAAACAGCTTTTGAGGGACTAAGGGAAGGAAAGTTTAAGATAATCTCAAAACATCTCGTATACCAAAAAATCAGTTCATATCCCCAAAATGATGGACATCTTTGGGAGACCCTAATTTGGAAGGGTCTCAACTGCCAAATTTCAGATAATTTGAGCAATAAAATTGAAGACCTAAATTCAATCATTTCAATAATTACACCAAATATAAACGGCCTAAAAGTACTGATTAAAAGAGACAATTTTAAATTTTTTAAAACCAACTAATTCTACACTATCTAGAATAAACCTACTTCAAATATAATTAACTAGACAAAATAAAAGTAAAAAAATGATAAAATAATATACTAAGTAAACACTAATAAAAAGATGAGAATAGTTATAGTAACATCAGAAAAAGTGGACTTCAGAACAAGGAAAATCACTAAGGATAAAGACGGACATTATATAATTATAAACAGATTAATTAATCAAAAAGAAATCATAATTCTACATTTGAATGCAGGAAAGAACAAATCTCCTGAATACATGAAGCAAAAACTGAATACACTGAAAAAAATGGACAAATCTATAATTATACTTCAAGATATCTGCCCACCTCTGTGATAGAAAATCTGAAAAGACTCTAGGGCCTGGACACCACCACTGAGTCCCATTGGTATATATGGACTCTCCAGTCAACAAGCAAAATATATATTCAAGTATACATAGAACATTCATCAAGATAGATCATATTCTGAGTCATAAAACAAACTTTAACAACCATTAAAAGAATTTAAATCATACAGAGGATGTTTTCTTACCACAAACCAGCAGGAAAGAGAATGAACCAGAGTGGGAATGGTGGGGAATGAGAGAAAAGGTACAAGAGACAAAAATGGGATTGGGAGGTCTGGAGCAGTCACAGCTGCAGCCAGCACCAGAATACAAAATCAGCTTTATTTTATAGTATATCAGCAGGGTTGTTTATGCAGAAGTAGTATAGACAAAAAATATATTTTTGGTCTTACAAAATGATTGGAAAATGTAAATAACTTCATCAAGAACAATTCATTCTGTTGATGGTTCCTACCGCTTAACACCATTAACATATGTTAAAGATGAGAAACAAAAGGGAGGGTCGCATAGTTTTCTGCGTAGTTTCTAAAGATTAGTTAGGTAAAGAAAGAGATATGTGACTTCTGGCAAAACCTCTACGAAGGAGAAAAACCTGTTGTTTTAAGAGGAGGAAAAACATGTTGACTTAGCAGGAGGAAAGCAGCTGGGGGTTGTTTCCTGAACATCGCCCAGGCCCTGGGGGCCCTGCCACCTCACAGCCCACTCTCCCCATTTTCTGGCCAGATATAATGAAACTATACATCAATAACAGAAAGACACTTTGAAAAATGCCCAAATATGTAGAAATCTAGCACCATACTTTTAAACTTTTGTGTTATGGAAGAAGTCTCAGGGAAACTAAAAAATATTTTATATTATGCCAATATATGCAGGTAATTAAGTTATCACATGCTGTGTATTTTTCAATATTAAAACTCATATAATTAATATTATTATAAAATCTATAAAAATCTATACCTAACTTATCAATGACAGAGATAGGCAGACATACAGTAAATCTTTGTCATTTGTAGTCCTCCTACTTGTGAATCCGTCTATTCACAAAAACATATGAGTAAGCACAAAATCAACACCCATGATATTCACAGACCTGTGCAGAGAGGTAAAAATGTTAGTCCCAGTCAAAATTAAACATGGCCAAGCTCTGTTTTCTTGTTTTGATTGTTGTGGTCTAAACAGGTGTCCTTTAGATGTCTGTTTAGTGAATGTACCTATTTGGGGGCTTTTTACTGATGATTTGCTTATTTAAAATGTCCCCAAGCATGGGGCTGAGGTGCTGTCTCATATGCCTAAAGCCATGAAGTGCCAATCTTTATTCAGGCATGAGTTATAGTGCCCAGCCTGTGAATTCAATGTTACAGGTTCAACAAAGTGTATTATGAGGTTTCTTTAAACAGACACATGCATAAAATAAGGTTATGGATTGATCAGTTCACAAAAACGTTGTGACCAGCTCAATTCACAATTGCAAAGATGCATAGAAACCCAAGTGCCCATCAACCCGTGAATAGATTTATAAACTGTGGTGTGGTGCATGCACACTGCGGAATACTACTCTGCCATAAAAAGATGGAGACTTAGCATCTTTTGCATTTACCTGGAGGGATTTGGAAAATATTCTTCTAAGTAAAGTATCTCAAGAAAGAAAAAGCAAGAAATCCATGTACTCAACACTAATCTGAAAATAGTAGACCAGCAAGTATAGACCCACACTGGAGAAAACTCAGTTAAATTCAAGAAGGGAGAAAGATGGGAGAAGGCTCACTTTGTTTTGACCCATAAGTACAATGTGGGGGGGTGTGGCACACTTCTTGGGTGAAAGACTTGGCTATAACTCAGACTATGGACTTTACCTTACAAACACAAATAATGTGACCTTATCATATGTATGCTCATATTAATCCATACTTTTAAAAAATGAGATCAGAGGCTTGTGGTTACCTAAACCTTTACTTTCCTAGGAAGCAATGGTTCAATATTCAATAAATCAATGTTTGCAGTGACTCTGTAGGACATAACTACCTAAATAATAAGGTAGCAAAAAAAAAAAAAGAACTAATTAAAATGCCAAACATCTGGTAATCTCTTAAAGAAAAAGAAAAATAAATAAAGTAAATCATGAGAATTAATTTGAATAAAGAGGAGTAAGTGAGGTACTAATAAAAGTGCCTATGAAAGGAAAATGGAGGTAAAAGCAAGACTACTTTGTCTTAACTGTGAGTCATAAACATGTAATGACAATTAAAAAATAAAATTTAAATTAAAAAATACTAGCTGGATGTTGTGGCGGGTGCCTGTAGTCCCAGCTACTGGGGAGGCTGAGGCAGGAGGATCACTGGGGCCCAAGAGTTTGAGGTTGCTGAGAGCTATGACACCATGATACTCTACCCAGGTTGACAGCATGAGACTCCATCTCAAAAATAAAAATAAATAAATAAATAAAAGGTAATCTTTAAAAAATAATAAAATCAATAAATTTCAAAAATTGTAAACAAACCGAGAAAAGAATGGCACCAATTGATATTAATGTAGAGAAAGAATTTCTTTCAAATGAATTTAGACATCCTACTGCAATCTACTCCTTCACAGGGACACTCTAAGGCAGTGGTTCTCAACCTTCCTAATGCCACAGCCCTTTATTACAGTTCCTATGGGTCACGACCCACAGGTTGAGAACCGCTGCTCTAAGGTCAAAAGGAGCCATGCAGCAGCATTAGGTTCTAATTATTCACTTGTATGCTTGGTAATAGTGTTGGTAATGTTATTGAAGAAGATTGCTTCAGATCAGAAAATAAATCAAATTTGTGATTATGGGAATGATGCGGTGAAAAGTTTCAGTGTGAAGGAATTACATGGGAAATAGAAATATGTGCATCAATTTTTTTCCCCTAAAAAGTGTATGCTTCCCATCATTTTCCACCGAAAGGGCCCCGAAGCACCAGGCACCCTCTTGACCGCAAGCACCCAGGATGTGCTCTGGGGTCCCACCTCTGAATGTCACTCTGATGACTGGCACAGCAGAAAGCCAGGTGCCACAAAAGGCCAGGGGTTGAAGACGGAGAAGCCAGTTCGAAGGGGGTGATCACTGTCCAGATGTGCAACAAAATAGAGGATCAACAATAACAGGGACTATCACTGGTCAGTCAACACTGACTTAATGAATATAAATGAAAAGGTGGGGGGGGGACCAAATTCCCGTGTAGGGTTTATAATGACCCTATGCCCCATGGGCCAGGGCTGCCTATTCATGTCTGCAATAATTAATAGTGCCCCTTTCATGTTCCTGAATATTTGAAAAAATACTGCAAAAACTTGGAAAGACAAAATGAGAGACTTACGAGATGGGATAACCAGCTGTAAAATAAATGTCCCAATGAGGGCAGAAGAGCTAAAAGTACACTGGGAGGGACAGTGTGAAAGGCTTTTCACGTGTCAATACCAGGACATATTATAGGTCATTACTAATTTTTAGGTATGAAAATGCTATTTTGGCAAAATAGGATGATTTCCAATTTTTAGATAGATCCCTAAGTATTTTACAGAGTAATGTCATGATGTTTATAATTTAAAGGATTTTGTCACAAATGTGAAACAAAGATATGAAAAGATGACTATATGTTTGTAGTTCTCTGATTTATATAAGAGATTCTGGAGCAATATACGAAAATTTATGATGTTACTGGTATGGTGGTTTGTTTCATGTTATCTTACCTTGTCTTATTTAATTTTATTTTGGTGAGGGGATCATAGGGACGGAGAAGATGAGCAGTATTATTGAAAATGTAGTGTTATTTAATAAAGTAAATGTTTTTGCTAATGGAAAACTAGGAAAATTTCCTTAGTCTTTAACAGATCAAGAGTCAGAAAAAAAAGAAATCTGTAGCACACCTGAATGATGTCATTATAAGGATAATCAAAATAATATTGTTCTAATTTTATTTTTTATGGAAAATATATATTCTTCTTCGTGGTCCACAGAATATTTACAAAACTTGAGTATGCGTCAGAGCACATGTAAAAAAGCTCACTGAATCTCCAAAGGCAGAAATTGGACAGGCCAAATACCCTGACCGCAGGGAAATAAAATTAAGCTGTGTTCAAAGACAGATTCATATCCGTAAAAGCTTTTATTATTAAATAAGAAGAAATGAAAACAAATGAAAGCACTCACTCCAGGAAGTTAATATAAGGAAAACAAAACAGGAGGAAGGAAGTAATTTTTAAGAAAGAAAATTGATGGCAAAAATAGAATAAAACCAGATTTGATATACACATCTAAGAGCTCATTCTTTGCAAAAAAAAAACTAATTAAAATACCAAACATCTGGCAATCTCTTAAAGAAAAATGAAAAAATACAAACAGACAAAATAAGGGATAGGAACATAGCTGGACAGAAGGTTACATTAATAATATGGCAAATCCTCTCTCAATGAATGTGGTTAACTCTACCATAACACATTCAAAAATCTTGCAGAAATCGATGATTTCTTTAATAGGGAACAGTAATTTCCTCAAACCTTTTGAAGACTAAGTATACCATCTAAATGTACAATTATCACAGAAAAAAAATGAAGAATTATTAAAGTGTTACTCCCCAAAAAGGTTGCAAGCCCATAATTTCAGGGCCAAGTTCTTTCCAACTTTCAAGGAACTGATACTTAGCCTGCTAAATCAGCTGCTTTCCAGCGGAGGAAGTTATGGGAAGCTTCTCAACCCATTCCCAAAGCCAGCGCGATGCCGAGCCCAAAGCCTGACAAAAGTACCAAAAAAAGAAAACGACAGGCTATGAATAGGCTTATTAAAATTCTAAATAAAATACTATCGTTTTTTCAGACCAAGTCTATATTAAAATGACAATAGTTCCTGATCAAATAAAATTCTCCAGGGAGCACATGGACCCTGTAATATAATACATCTCACTAACAGATTAACAAGAAAACCATATGATCGTCTAAAAAAGATGCCCATCATAAAAGCATCTGGAGAAAAATTACCATGTCCATCGTTAAGTCAAAAAAGAAGAAAAGATAGAAAAATAAAAAACTTTAGGAAACTGGAATTAAAAAGCTAATTCTCTAATATTTACCATCCTTTAGACTTTCTTAAATTTTAGCCTTTCACCCACGTACGTTAGAATTATCTGGGTGCTTGTTTAAAATGCAAACGTATATTCTTTTCTGTTAGCTCAGTCATCTATCACTACAGTAATGCAGCAATAATGCACCCCCACTAGCTTAAAATTGTAAGCATTAATTTCACTGGCAGTCTGCAAAAGGGTGTTTAGGAGAGACGATTCCTCTGGTGTCAGCAGGGCTCACTCACAGGTGAGGCCCTAGCTGGCTGCAGTGACCTGGAGGCAAAGGCTCTGCCCCCCAGCCTTCCTCCTTTCCAGGGCTGTCACTGGGCCCAGGCATGTTCTTGTGGGATGGCAGATGCCTGATAGCCTTTTCAAGCCTGTGCTTGGGTTACATCTTCCAACATACCATCGGCCAGAACAGGTCACAGGGGGCAGCCTGGTGTTAAGGCTGGGCAAGGCCTGCCCCTTGCAGAAGCCTCTTTCAAATCCCAACGCCAAAGTCAGTGGGTAAGGGTGGAGAATCAGGGCCATATGTGTGCTTTCCAAATTTTCTACAATTATCATGTTACTTTTGAAATCTTTTTATTAAACAAGTAAGAGCTTGGATTTGAGGGTCTAGCCCTTGGTGGGAGGCAGGGACTGTGAAAAGGAAGGCAGTTTCCTCTGTTCACCAGGGGGAGAAAGAGCAAGAAGGAGAGACCCTCCAGCATCAAGGTGATTAGGAGCCCTGGGGGGCCCTGCGGAATGAACCGTGAACCACAGCAGTGTCTCTACAACTGCAGTTTGCCACTCGATCTTGGGTCAAGATAACTTAGTGAGCACGGAAACATATTTTTAAAAAGAGAGGTAGAATATACTAGGCAATATCAGAGTTTATGGCTCATTGTAGGTAAATGTTGTGAAATCTATTCCATGATGTGATGTAAATGTCTGTTTTCTATTTAGACCTCAAAAAAGAAAAGTAAATGTCTGCTTTCTTCTTTGAAAGAAGTTGAAACCCGGGAACCTTAGTGGCAAACTCAGGCAAAGCAGGCAGGAGGGCAGGTGCAGGCTGCGTGCGCCAAAGAGGGTGGGGATGGCATGACCCACATCCTAGATCGAGCCTGCTGCAGGTCTCCAAAAAGGACCCCTGATTCTCAGAAGTGTTCCAGTGTGGGCCACAATTTATAAGGTGAGTGAGCCCTGCGCTGGGTGTGCCATCGAGGACCTGCTTCCCAGACTCCTTTCCCGGGAAAACACTACACTTCAGTCAACTGGCTGTTCTAGCGCAATGCGGATGAAAACGTTCAGAATCCATGAAGCAAACAAAAACTAAAGTCCAGCCGCTCTAACTCCCTGGATGGTGTCAAAATGCAGGTGCAGATGAGCTCCTGGGATGAGTCACAGCCGGGGGCGTCTGGGTGTGTTTGTTAGGTCAGAGATGACAATGAGCCAGGGCTGCCTGTGTGCGAGCAGGTCACCATTATCACATTTCTCTGCCATTATGTAACTGCTTTCACACGAAGCATCACCTGTCCTGGCACAAGGAGCCGTCTGCCTCTTCATATGACAGACACAGGTGCTTACTAATTTCACCTGCACACGTTAGCTACTTCAACTGAGGAGAGAAATGGGAAACTTACTTCTCGGTGTGACCACATCCAAAGACTTCTCCTTGCTTTTAGCTTTCTGGATGTTGCATTTGACTGTGGAGTGATTCAGAACCCCTAATGACGCCATCAGTCAGCAACAGGAAAGAGCTAACTATGAAATACTCCCGAGTGCCCAGTTAGCGCCCCGACACTGATCTTTCCTCTTCTAGTTAGTTGAAAACAATTCTTGAAACAACGTTTCAATAAGAAACTCTTTTTTTCCCAGAGATTTCGAACAGGATGTTATTACTGCTTGTTCTATTACATTAGAAAACTTTATTAAAACCACCTTTCTCCAGCCTTTCAAATAGAGAGGCATGTAGCAAATTTGGCAAACACAGAAATTCTTCGGTAATGATGAACAGAAATCCATGTGGGTTTGTAATGGGAAGCATACTGTTGCATTTCTGAAATTTGACCCCTTTTCTATATGTTCTTGGTTTCATGGAAAAATAAACCTTTAATCAAATTGAGATTTATCACCAAACACTTGGAAGTTCTGCAACAAAATCAAGGATCAGTTCCCCTTTTGACCAGATAACCTCCGCCTTCCAGGAGGGTGATTCAGTATCTGAATTTGCTTTATTAACTCCTGCATTTGCTGGTTTGCGGAGCAATTCGATTAACTGATTTACAAACCCTAATTTCAGACTGTGCAGCCAGGGCGGCTCTCAGCCTGAAATATTTCACTGGACCCCCAAAGTCACATCCCTCACCCCGCATGTGCCCAGTTTGTGGGGACATGCTCCCTGCCCACTAGCCACCTTATTTTCCTCAGCAACCCCTGGCCCTCTGCTCCCTCTCACCCCTTCCCACTGATGCCCATGCCAGCCAAATCCTCACTCAGGGCTGCTCAGTGACCTCCACCCACTAACTTGCATGCTCAGGCCTTCTGGAGAAGTCTCCATGGGTGGATGGAAGCTCCACCTTCAGCTCGGCCCCAGGCGGCCTTCACAGTCCCTTTGCTCATGCTGGCCCTTTCCCTGCCTGCCTCCAGTGATGGCTGAAACTTTCCCTCAGTGATGCACTCCCTGCTGCCCTCCAGCCACTCCTTTCTTCCTCTTCTAGACTGTCGGGAAGATGGTAGCGATCTGTGCACACTCTTGCCATCCCACCCACCACCTGCCAAGTGGCCGGCCCCTCCCTCCCTAACTTCACATGGAAACTCAGGGAGCAAAACCCTGGGGCCTCCAGTCTCCTCATAGACAATGGTCCCTACGCTACCCCAGATCTCTCCTTTAGCATTCATTTCCTTTTTTCCCCTCACTTTTTCCTTCCAGTTTATGAACTGGCTCTCATCCTAAACAACAAAATAAAATGAGACAAAGGACCCATTGACTCCACCGCTGCTCAATAGCTGCTACCGATGCCTCCTCCCTCCTGGCCCAGTGGATTGAAACCAGTCAGCGCCAGGCTCAGCTCCTTCCTTTCCACTCACACTTCGGACCCTGAAGTTTGAATCCCAGCTTCCCTTGGAACTCCAGTCCCAAAGGTGCCGATGATCTGTCTCACCACTCCCAACTCCCAACTCCGAATGGTAGTTTCCAACTGTGTCTGCTGGTCTCTTCTGCCTCCCGCAGACCTGGGTGCTAGGATTCCCTTTCTCCATTCTGAGATGCTGGTCCCTGCGTCCCCTCCACCCCCACCCCTGCCCTTTCGGGTCCCCTCTCTCTCCTCCACCCACCCTTGGTGTTCCCTAGGGATTTCACCAGAGTTTCCAGGCTGTTTATGCATTTCACAGGCAGTGTGTGCTTGAAGGAGCTACTGTCATTTATATGTAGATGGCATTCTCATTTCTACAGCTAGTTTAAGCCCTTCCAAGATTTGCAACCTTGTCTGTTCAACTGTTGGCTCCTAAGTGACAGAGCTGCCTGCAGGCGTCTGACCCTCCCCCTGCCGCGCTGAACCTTCATCTCAGTCCACCGCCCCCTTCCCCTCCTCCTCCTGTTCCTCCCCCGTCCTTTTCCTTCTTTTCCTACAGTCACAGCCAAAATGCAAATCTCATTTTCCTCTTTCAACCACACAGTTTATTTCTAAAATAACATGTTTTGTGAACAGAGAAGAGTTTCAGTGGCTGTGAACATTAACCCACTGTCACCAGCGCCTTCTGAGCACCTCCCTGACGTGCTGACTCCGCCAGTGTTTTATAATGAACCCACCGCACCTGCCCCATCACACCTGCTACCCACTAACCGAGGTCTGTCCTGCCCCCTGCCTGTGAGCTTGTGGTTAAAGTGAGACCATGGCCGTGCAACTATGCCTCCTATTAAATGACCACACAGCAATATCCAACTGCAAGTGACAGACCTTCATTATATGACTGTGTCCACGTTATTAGTTCCCGTGTGGTCCCAAGTATGGGGGCAGTTTACGGCTCAGACACACAGACCCTGAGGGGATGCCTGGTCCTGCCACCTTCCAGAGCTCACGGCCGGCACTCTCCCTCTGGAGCATGGACAGCACCTGCAGGGGACCCTCCGGACGGGGGTCCTGGATGTGGGAGATGCTCCTGACGGGGGTCCTGGATGGGGACCCTCCACTTCTGCTCCTGCAACTGAGCTGTGCTCTGTGAGGTCGTCCTTGCTGACACTACAGCCAATGACCCTCTTGTAACAGACTCATGTGGCAAGAAGCCTCAGGTGGCCTCAGTAAAGGGTCCACGAGCCATATGGAACTAAACTCTGCCGACAACCAGTGAGCCTGAAATTCTTCTGTGACTCAGCACACCCAGCATGAGCCTTCTCTATTGAGGTTCCCGGCTTCTGTGCCATCTCTGTGATGTTCTGGGCGAGTGAAAATCCATTCCCCATCCCACCCCCCAACCCCGCTCACATACAGACCACAGACTAGTGGGGAAGATGCTGGTGACGGGGCAGCAACACCATTCTGTAAGGGGCTTCTTTCCTACCCAGCACAGGATTATCCTCCAACAGGCAATAACTTCACTTCTTCAGGCAACTCTGTCTTTAATTCACTAAAAGGTCCTGGAATGCCATCAGCTGGGAGGAAGGCCAGTGCAGGCAAATGACACATTTTCAGACAGAAGTTTTCATTGCTGCTGTGTCACATGGTCACTCCACACATCTGGATTTTCTGCCAATGCATTGGGCTGGATGGGGGAAAAAAAGAACATGTCATTGGTGACACCCTGAAATTCGCTTTAGAAGCCAACGTGACAGGTCTGGCCAGCATGACGCACCTGTCCTGTGATCGTGATGTTTAGACAGACCCCAGCAAGGCCACGTCCCCTCCTGGGAACTCACTTCCAGCTTCCTGTACAAAGGGCTATGGGGCGAAAAGGGAAACGATGAAGCTGAACTTGAATTTGTAAGTGTCTCATTTCTCTTCAAAATGAGACCATAGCTCTTTAAAATGAGTAGCACCCCTACTGTTTTTAAAGAAAACAATGGCATGCTAAAAATATTAATTAATTATTCTGAAAATATGAATGGAACGCTGGAGCTTACGCATTGCACATTTCAGCACAAAGCACTTCCCTCATAAATAAAGCCATCCCCAGGGCGCAGGTCCCTTCGTCACTGAGTTTGGCATCCAGCCTGCCGCAGGTAGGGAAGGAGACAGTCCAGGCCAGAGTGCCCCTACGCTAAGGCTCTGGGGCCACCTTGGTACCGCAGAACATGATTTCAGACTGAAGGGTGCCTTTGAAAATGTATTCAAGCTGCTCCCTGGACAGTCTCCCCTCAAGAGCTGTGCAGCACCCAACAAGGTGTCTCCGCACCTCTGTGTCCCCAGGAACACAGGCCCCGCTTCCTGGAAGTCACTGCATCCAGCTTACTGGATCATCTGAGCAACCGTCAAACCAACTCCAGGGGCTTTACACTGGCCCCGCTGACACACCTGACATTTCAAATCACAGAATGATAAAATTCTAAAAGTCATTCTGCAGCCGTGTCAACCATCCGGGAGACATGCTTCCTCAGACGTGTCATTTCTTATTTGATCAGAGATGAAAGCATCCAGTTTTGAAATGAAAGTGTGTTAAAACATCTGTTTCCTGGGACATATTAAAGAGAGAAGAGTCTAGCAGAGATCAAGGGGAAAGACAGAACCAGTCAAGAGAAACAAAACGTGTTGTTCGAGGGAGAGTGAATGGCACAGTGATCCCGGCAGTGCCCACTCAGCCCTCTGCTGCCTTTGCAACAGTGAACGGTCCTGTAACCAGCATTCCAGCGAGAAGGGGCCACGGGGACAGCCCGGCCCAGCCCCTCCTTTACAGGGTGTCTGGGGCCAAGAAGCCAAGGAAACAGGCTGTCTATTTTTTAAGTATATGCATGTGTGGGGAGTGGGGGGAATTAGGAAGTGACAGTTTCTGTTTAACTTCCTCTGAAGTGCATGGTCTCAGGTCTCTAAGTTGACCGCGGAGGGGACTGTACATACCGGTCAGCATTCGGAGTTGGTCAACATGAGGGATCTTTAGACATTGGGACATTTTGAAGCAGGAATCAGAATGCCAATTTTTGAGTAAACAGCCTTAGAACCAGTGATGATATTTCTGTCTAGGCTGGTAGTGTAAGGTTGTAAGCCTAATCAGTCTGAGTGGAGTTACTGTGATCGAGTCTGGGAAAGGGCATGGGGGAGAGTGGAACCCAAACCAGGGTGACCGACCCTCCAGTTCGTGACCGGCTCACGCGCAGCTCCAGGTCCCCTTGGTAGCCGTTCTATTTATGGGGAAGGTTCAGAAAAGCGTGGCCGATGTGACAGCCCTGACTTGTTATGCGGGTTGTGTCTCTCTGACCCGCAGTGACCATCTGGTCTATCTTCCTGTCTCACTGCTCGCTCTATGACAGCAGGGAGTATGAGTGTTTAAGTGGTCGTGACGTGGGTACAAACTGTGAGGAAGAGTTTGCAGGTCGGTGAGGACACTGCTCTGAGTTCACAGGCTTTAGATGACGTCTCTCTAGAGCTGCTTCTGGGAGGCGCGTTCCACCCGCCTTGACGCAGGGCACTGCTGTTTCAAAGGTCAGTTAGAAATATTCTCTCTTTTTTATTTATATTCAAATTGGAAAGCAAATCTGGTGCTGATAAGGTTAGACTCTGATCCTTGAATCACCAAAGCCTTCATAGCACATACCCTTTAAATAAAATCTCAGCAAATAGGCCCAGCCAGCCCCAGACGGAGGAGGCCAGGGTGTCAGCACTCAGAGCCACAGCCGGGTGCGGGAGGCCTCACGGCTGATGAATAAACATCAACAAGATGAATGAATATCAATAAATGTTACGTGTGGTGATTAATCACCCGGTGACGGGAATAATTGCAGGGTCACATTTCTGGATCAGACAGTCGAATGTCGGAAATTGAAGACAAGAGCGTGTGCTTTGCCTGTGGGGACTGGGAGGCTGCCCTGGGCCTGGAGCCCCTCTCCTCACTCCTTTCATTAATATCCTAGAAATTAAGGAGAGGTGGAGACCCAGGACCAACAAGACCTTGACCCCATCATAGAAATTAGCCAATGAATATGGCTGAAGGCCACAGTTAGTGAATCTTAACACTGCTCTACAGTGGACAGATATTTACTGGGTGACACTCAGAGCTTGGCACTGAGGGTGGAGCCCAATGAGTCATATGTGGGCCCTGGTGCTCAGGAAACGAGGGTGGTTTGTGAAAAAAACAGTCTAAGCAGGTAAACCGCTAATATTTCAAACAATGAAATCCTGGTGAGTGCTCTGAAGTAAACACAGGCTGGAGAAATGGCCTTGTTGGAGGGGGGTGGTGGGAGTCCCACTGAGGACGGAGGAAGAGAGAAGCAGGAAGCGTTTGTGACAAGAGAGAGGCCAGCACGTAGAGCGTCAGGGGCAGGACGGCCATTACAAGAAGGTGTGCGGCTCCCGGGAAAGGGGCAGGTGGTGGGAAGCCAGGCCCCAGGTCACGCAGGGCCTCCTGGGCCCCAGAGGGGAGCTGGGCTTCCCGAGACTGTGTAGCAGGTGCGGATGGGAAGAGCCTTCAGGCTCCCACTGGTGGCCACCAGGGGACCAGGACAGCCAGGTATGGTGGGCCAGGGAAGGCAGGAAGCCCTTGGGTGGGGATGGGCCACCGTGTGCTGGGGCTGGGGCAGCAGGGGGGGAAGTGACTGGCCACAGTGGGTCACTCAGAGCATTGGTAGAGTGGGCCAATGAGAGGGACCACCGGGGACTGCTGGGAGCAGATGACCCCCGGGTTCTTTGCAGAGCAGGTGGGTGGATGGCCAGGCCTGGATGGAAATGGGGAAGGCTGGGCACAGGGGGAGAGGTAAGAGCTCTGTCTTGAATACACACGAGACGTGCATCAGTCTCTGAGTTAGAGGTCACCAGAAAGCTGGACACTCGGGCTACACCTCAGGAGAGCACATAAATGGTGGGGGGTGCAGGATATGAAACTATGGGAAAGGCACAGTCACCTGAGGATGATCCCGACAGAGCCCTATGGAGCCTTCACACTGCGGGGCAGTGGGGGGAAGGCCTGGCTCACAGTCACACCTGCAAGGGGTCAGGCCGCTTTAATGGATGTGATACAAAGGTCAACAGCAGACGTGTTCCTGACCTCTTGGAGGCTACATTCCAGCCACAGCATATGTTTCAGAAACGTGCAATGGGGTGATTGAGTTGAATGATTCTGAGAAGTGAGAAAAATAGAGACATACACGTTATTGGGATTTGGCAATAAGGAAGTTCTTGGCGATGCCGAGCAGTCCCAGCTGGGTGCTCTGATGGAGCCACATTTGAACAACACTATTGTGTCCAGTGGTCCAGGTGTTCCAGGGGGTGAGGGGGGCTGCGCTGTATACAGATGAATGCCTTTGAGAAGTTCAGCTTTGGGGAGGGAATGCAGGTAGTCCCATCTAAGAGGGGGAGAACAGAGTCCTGTGCCTGGATTTAAAGACAGAAGGCCCCCAGCATGCTGGAACACGGAGGGGAAGGATCCTGTGGAGGAGGAGCCGTTAACCCTCGGTGGAGAGGGGAGCCGAGGCAGCAGCTCCTGGAGAAGCCGGGATGGGGGCTTAGAGTGAGCACGGACAGATGGGAATCAGGCAGAGACAAGAGAACCGGAGGAGAGCACGGGGCTGGTGCAGGAAGGTTTATAAACATGGAGTAGGGAGGGTGTGTCCCCACGCGATGGCACTAAGGTATTGATGAAGCACGGCCTCAGGTCACAGCCAGAGTAGGAGGCAGAAAAGAGGGCATTTCAGGCTCCACACGAGGAGAAGACAGCAAATGGGCATCAGGGAAGTGGAAAAAGTTGTGGACACACCGCAGGCCAGCGCTGCCTGCCCTCTGAAGGCTGTGCTGGAGGATTCAGAGCAGTGATCTTCAACCACTGTGCCGCCAGAGGACCTTAGGTGTGTGAAAACTTTTAAAGATCATTAATTACATTATTTTTAAATAAAAAAAGCACAGTAAGTGTATTTTTTTAACTTTGTTTTTAATAAACGTAATTTAAGTGTGTTGCAAAAGTTTATCTGTACATTCAAGTGTGCCTTGAGATAAAAAAGATTGCAGAACACTGATCTAGAGTGAAACCGGCTTGTGTCATTTTCTCCAATCACATTGACCACCTGAGCTTATGAAGAGGGTGGTAAAGTCAGCCAAGGGTGGAATGTGTGGGTAAGCGGGGAAGAGACGGGGCTGATGAGGGAGTTGGTGGCAAGTGTTAAGTCTTAACCATGGGCACGGAGGAAAATGAAGGAAAAAGGGGGCTGCCAACAAGGATCCGAGGCCCTAGAGATAGGTGGCCAGTGCACCCTGAAGATGCTGCGCACACAGCTGGGGCACATGACCCCAGGACGTGAATACCTGTGGTCTCAGGGGGCTCCAGGCAGGGCTGACCTTAGGTGTCCCAGTGGCTCTGTTTCTGATGGACACCCCCCAATTTCTAGTTACCTTGGGATCATCCCACTTTGCCTGGTTGTCAGGGTGATGACTTTTGCTTCCCGCAGCTGGAGAGGACAGCCCCAGCATGAACTCTGAACCTGCTCACTGTCTAAAGTACCTGGGTAAGTAACGTGCTACGCATCATCTAAAGAAACGAGGCATTTAGCTGAGATAAATCCCCTGTCCCCACAGGAAATGCATGTTGGGATGCTTCAAATGGGGCCTATGACTGGGGGAGAGGGTGCTAGAGCAGAGTCGGAGGACCAGAGAGCAGGTCTCCAGGTGGCCTGGTGGCACTGTCCTGGGACAATGTAGGTAGAGGGGACAGAGAAGAAAAGGTGGTTTAAACCTGCTTCTTCACCCTGCAATTTCAAATTCTCTGCCTCCCGACCCAAAGTGCCATTTTCCACAGACTCTTTAAAGATGTAACGTGAATGGAAATCTTCCTACTACATTTCAACATGGCAGGAGCTAAAGTCTAAGACAGACGTAGGTTTCTGGAAGGTTGGCACTGCTTTTTAAAATGATCTCTTTTATCCTCTTATACATTCATTTTCAAATAATTAAATACACACACGCACACATAGTAGTAACTTCAGGAATAGTAATGTTCCTGACAAGGAGAGTAATAAACTGGAGGAAATTAAAAGAACCCAATATGACCCAGGGAAAAAACCTCACAGATTTTAATCAGGAGACACTGAATATCCTCTGATCCCTGTTATGAAGACCCCCTGTGCCAAAAATCATGGCAGAAATGGGACAATTAAAATAGATGTGGGGAGGGTGGCAGATACACAAGCTGGCACGGGAAGGCAGCAGGGCAGAGCAGGCAGCCCCAGCAGAATTCAAATGAGGGATTCGAACCTAAACAACAGCGGAGCCAAATGGGCAGAGGAGCAGGGGGCTGGGGGAGCCTCGCGTGTCTCCTGCTGCGCTGCCAGGAAGCCTGCCATGCCTGGGCAGACCTGGGGGGCCCGGGCACCTCGTCCTCTGAGTATGTGCTGTTCCCCCCGGCAGCCTCGCATCTCTGCCAAGGAGCCGGGATGCTGAAGATGTGACAGCCCATTGGCCACGATTACTCCCCCATGGCTTCTCTCCCCTGGCTGCCATACTGAGCAGACAGATCTGATGGTTCCTACGACGCAGCGAAGGACTAGACGGTTTGACTTGCTTATTAGAATACGTCTTGTGCTCGGTGATAGATGGGCTCCTGACAAATTGCTCACGGCAGCAAGCATTTAGCAGCACCGTGAATGTCTGAGTCTGGAGAATAACCTTATTCTGAGATATTTATTAGGAGATGCTACAGACAGCCTCTTAATCTATTACCCTGTCTACATGAGCAGAGGGGGGATGCTGGGGCTTTCTTCTCCTCCAAATGTGCCCACCGTTTGGTGGGCATACCAACTGAGGTCTCACTGTGTGCCAGACCTTTAGCTACATTTTTCCTTCATTAATAAATACCAACACAATGCCTACTATGTGCTGAGCTGTAGGATGTGCAAGAAACCTTGTCCTTGGTGCCCTTGACATCTGTCCCACTGACAGGTGGCAGAGCAGGCGCGGGGGCCCTGTCAGTGGCTGACGAGGTCCTGCGTTCACACAAGGTGGCGTGGTGGGATCTACGTGCCTTAGTGGGAATGCTCCAGAATCTAAGCTGTCCAGCCCGGTAGCCTGAGTCACATGAGCAAACACAGTGAAAGAACTAGATTTTTCCTCTACTTTTAAATTTAATAAATAGTCACATGTACCTAGTGTCTACTTTACTAGACAGTGCAGAAGGGAGACTGTTGAGACTCTGATGATAGTAATTGTTTTAAGGGCAAGAAAATTCTGATGCTGGGGGTAAGCTGGCAATAGCCATGGGGACACCAGAGAAGCTGGCTGGGGGCTTCTCCACAGCCACGCTGCTGCTGCTGCTGCTGGGATTTTCCTGCCCTTGACACCACCCCAAGGGCTTCTCTGGGGCTAGATGTCCTGGGCTGGGACAGAGTGGCTTGGGGATTTCTGGTCTGCCAGAGCTGTGCTTAGCTAGCCGTCCACCAGTGCGGGCCCCACACAGAGCCGCCTGGCTGCTGCGCTGTCATTCAGGATGCCCTACAGCCCCACCTGGCCCAGAGACAGGTGCTCAGCCTAGAGGGGCGGAGTCAGGGGCACTCCATACCCACTCCCAAGTCTCCATGTTCTCCCACAGAACTGGGATCATAACCCCTTACATCAGGTTGTTGCTTAACTATTTAAAATGTCATTTATCTTTAGATCAGCAAGCACTCACTTTCATTTCATTTACTTGTATAGATTCACTTTCACAGAAACGGTCTGTGTTATTATGGAAAAGTCAGCGTATACACAGAAGGGAAGGCGAAATGCCCACAATCCCACCGTCGGCGCGCTGGCCACGTCCTCTGGGCACTCCCTCTTGGCTGACCCTGCAAACACGCCCGCTGTCCACTCCTTTCTTTTTCCTTTTCAAATAAAGATCAGGTTACTCTCGACATACTCTTCCAAGTCCTGGTTTTACTGCTCACCAACAGGTCACAAATACCTTTGGAAACACACATTTATTTTAAATGCTTTTCTTTTCAAAATTCTGAGAATGTACCTAAGAACACACATGCATTTTAAATTCCTGCCTAACATTCCCTTTTCTTGACATACTCTATTTACTCAATTCCTTATTTTGGCATATTTGGGTTGTCTCTAATATTTTACAATTACAAATGACAGCATAATAATGTCTATGTACATAGACATTTGACTATTTCCTTTTGAAAAAGTTCTCCAAATAAATTTCTGGGTAAAAAGACATACACCTTTCGCCATGTTTGATTCATATCACTAAGTGGCCCTCTCAAAAAAAAAATAGAAAGTGTCAGTTCACTCCCAGCCGCTAAGACTGATCATGAGGCTGCCTTGTCCTGTGCTCCTGGTCTCCCCGCGATTTCCCTGGGCCCTCACAGTCCCCACACTCCCCATCAGCTGAAATGAAGTTCCTGGCCTTTCAACTGCCCACCTGTGAGTATTTGAAGACAGCTAGCACATCTCTCCAAAATTTTATCTTTTAGCCTAATATTTCACATCCTCAAACGCTTCCTCACAGGCAATGGTTTCTAACCCAGTTTGTTTGTAGCCCTACTAAAGCAGTGCCCAGATGCAAACAGCAAAGTTGAGAACGTGGCAACTATCATTCACTGAGAGACTGTTCTAAATGCTTTTAATATGATTTGAATCCATGATCACTGTTATGAACTGAAATGTGCCCCCTAATTTATATGTTGAAGCCCCAACACCCAGTGTCACTGTATCTGGAGATGGAGCCTGTAGGAGGTGACTCACACTGAATGAGGTCATGAGGATGGGGCCCTGATCCCACAGGATAAGTGACCTCATGAGGAGAGAGCCCAGAGGGCACCAATGTGCTGCCTCCCCCCCACCTCTCTGTCTGTCTTTCCCCATACATGGTGCAGAAGGAAGGCCATGTGAGAAAACTGAGAAGGTGGCTCCTTACAAGCCAGCAGAGAAGTCCTCACCAGGAACCAAATTAACCGTGGCCTTGAGTTTGGATTTCTTACCTCTAGGACCACGAGAAAATTAAGTTCCGTTATTCAAGCCACCTAGTCTGTGGCGTTTTGTTACGGCAGCCGGACCTGAGACAGCTCCTTTAGTCCTCAAAGCCATCCCACAAGGTGGTTCTTGTCATGTCTCCGATTTGACAGGTAAGGACTGGGAAACAGAGAGGTTGATCAACTTAACAGCCTCACACAGCTGCAAGTGCTGAAGGTGGGACTGAGCCCAGGTGAACCTCCTCCAGAAGCCACACGCTCAGGGGTACACGCTGCCTCGGATCTAACAGGATCTATGCAGTCGGGAGGGAAGACAAGCCCCTCCCTTGGACCAGAGTTAGTGCCTCTGTCAATGCAGCTCAACTTGCCTTAGCTCATTTGACAACTGCATCCTATTAATAACTTACTTGGTGCTCACTTTCAAAAACTTCTAGGTTCGATTTCACATAAGCCTTAGTGGAGCCATGACTTCCCCGTATCTAAATTGCAATTGGGATTTTTGTGAGCAAACACACCCACCTTGATGGAATTCTACCCAGTTATAAAATCCCCCTAACATTTCAACCCATCAGGGTCTTCTGAGATCCATTGCAAAACCACCTCCCAGTTCCCAAGCTTTGTGCTATTTACAAATTAAATAAGTTTGCTTTCTGTAAAGAAAGTGTGCCTTTTAACAAACCCGTGAAATGGCGCATATATTTGTCATTGTTATTAGGCATTCCCACCCTAGTCATTGACTATTGTTGCCAACTCAGTGCCAACAAGGGAGGGCCTCCTCCTCTGCAAGTGTTTTTGAACTCTTTGGACACTGCTCCTCTTTGTTAAATACAGCGGGCCCTCCATAGGTGACCCTCCCTGCACTGACCACCTCCTTAAGTTGACCCAGACTTCATAGACCCTACACGCACCACATGTGGGTATCAGTATGGGTAGGCCTGTTCCTTACGGTGACCACCTCGTATGTTGACCCAGGGCCTTGGGTGGTCAACTTACAGAGGCTCTATTGTATTACAATTTTGTACCCCCATCTTTTTCTTCTTTCTTAAAGTAAAAAAAGAAAAGCTTTATTATTGAGTAAAAGCACACTTTTCTTTACAAGGGAAGACACTTGGTGTGTACGTGGCAGATGAGGACCCACACATGCTGGTGTAGCACATACTGCACCAAGCACAGACTTCCCTGCACTCACCCTCCAGTTTGTGTATATACAAACGTGAGCACTGTGCACTCACCTCCTGCCTGAGGCATCAGTGTTTCAGCTGCAATGGAAACGGCTCACTTCCTGCCTCTGCGTCCCTGCTCTGCTGCAGGGCGCCCAGCGAGCTGCTGCCCAGACCTCGGCTCAGAAGAGCCTGACCGAGTGGGTCTGTGCTGAATGTCATCACTGCCCCTGCCTGCCTGCCACTGGACATTGCTTCCAGCCTCCACCTCCTTGGCAATGACGCATGAGAGCTGTGCAGACACCACCTCGAAGGGCACTGGGCAAGCAGGGTAACACAGGACGATGGTGCGCAGGGTCTGGGCACTCCCCTTGTGAGCCCCAGTGCTGTTCTGCCCTAGGTTCTCCCTTTCTCCCCCTTCTGGAGCCCTCTCCTAAGGGACTTGCCTCTGCGGAAGGCATGAAGGAGCACCGCAGCTGCTGATTGGCCCCCAGGGCCCCCACGAAGCCCTGACATGGCACCAGGGCCCATCCCCGGGGTCTGTTACAATGGTTTCCTCGTCAGACCTCTCTCTCCTGGCAGGAGAGCCAGATTCAGAGTCTCTGTGCAGCCCCCAAATGACACCACCACCTCCGTCCAGCTCTTCCTCCTCCTTTTCCCTTGATGCTTTGGGCCAGGATCCATCTACGCCCTACCAGACAACAGTCAAGACTGCCCCGCAGTGTGCACTGGTGCCAGCATCTGGGCAGGGAAGTCCCTCGGCCCAGGAAGATGCCTGATCACCCACCTTGCACGTGGTCACCAAGGCAGCCCTCAGGGACAAAAAGGCCAGGAACATTGCTAAGTTTTAGATGTTCAAAAGTGATGGTTCACACACACCCTCCTGGGGGAGACTCCTGACTGCAGAGGAGGCCCCAGCCTGCCCTGAGATGGGCACCCAGGGCCTGGGACACTACGGGCGTCTCCCTGACTGCCTGGCCCCTCGCTCTCTGTTCTGTCAGCATTTTACTTTGGCGATTGTTATGGGCTGAATTGCGGCCCCTCAAAATTCAGGCGTTGAAGTCCTAACCGCCAGCAGCCCAGAGCGGGGCCATATTTGGAGACAGGACCTCTACAGACAGGATCAAGTTAAAATGGGCCCTCAGGGCGGAGTATGATCAAACATGGCTGGTGTCTTTATGATAATGGAGGAGCTTTGGTCACGGAGATGCAGGCAGCAGGTGATGATACAAAGACCAAGAAGGTGGCACCTGTGGGAAGGGGGCCATTCCCTCCTGGCCCTCAGAGGAGGAACCTGGCCAAGCCCTGGTGCTGGGACTTCCACCCTCCAGAACGACAAGGAAACAGATGCCCGAGGTGCCGGCCATGCAGGTGGCTGGGGGCACGAATGTGTTGATGGTGTGTGACATGTCTACGCTGGGTTGACAGGACTGAACGCTGTGTGGACTTTTATGCAGTCTGACATGTCAATCATCCCAGCTCTCACCGCCAATAGCAGCAGGTGGCCTGAAGCCTCTCATCACCCAGGGTCTGTGTGATGGAGCAGCAACGTCTTGGTGGCAGGGTCCAGGCAGTGCCGTCTCCACACCGTGGGTCCCAGAGCAGGGTTCCACTCGCCCCTCGCCCACTGCGGTGGTCTCTGCAGGGCTCCTTCTTATTCCCCTTGGGGCCCGCCTGACAACAGCAGGAGAGAGTTCTTGGTGGGTCCTGAGCAACTTCAGATTGAAAGGAACCGACGTAGTGTACGTACTAAAAGTCGTGATTCTCTCCTCTGGGGGCCTTGCCTTTGAAGGTTCTGAAGTCACACCTCCCAGGTGATGGGAACTCCTGTGGAGCAGAGGGGACAGCCTCAAGGTACCCCAGCCTCTAGCACCCCAACCTCTAGCTCCCCAGTCTCAATGCACCTCAGCCTCAGGGCACCGCAGCCTCAGGGCACCCCAGCCTCAACATCAGCCTGAAGCTCTGTTGTGTCCCACTCAGCCCCACAGGCTGTGTCACTGCCATGAAGAACACTCAGAGGACATCTCAGCCTCCCAGAGAGGGTCTTGTGTATGTACTGGAACTCTTTGGGTTTCACCACACACACACATGGTAGATTGTAAAAACTCCTAATGTTTATTTTCTTAGGAAAAGCTGGTGACCGGGGAGACAACCTCGGAATCAGTGGTTGTCAGAGGGGTCTGGGCAGCCCTGTCCACAGGAGAAAGTAGATGATGAAGAACCTTCAAAAAGCATCCCCTGCCCGGTGCTTCCCACTGTTATTTAATATTTCATTCCGGGATCATTGCAACAAAAACAACTGAGCTTCTTGGTGGCAGGGTCCAGGCAGGTTTGACGTCCACAAGGGGTGCCCAGAGCATGGGTGTCAAGGTCCCTGAGTGCCACGTGCCTCAGATGTCACTGGTGGCCTGCAATATAACAGGAAGGGCGGCCCAGGGTGGGTGGAGGTTTGGGTGGTGTGCTGTGTGTAGGGGCTGGGAGCGCAGGGACGGCCTGCCTGGAGGCACCCACAGACAGGAGCTGACCTGTTTTATTATGCTTTTACCATTAGGTTTTTATAAGAAATTTTATTTGACAAACAGATTCCATGACTTTTTAAAAAATGTTGAAGACCCACAAAGATTCCAAATCTGTCTAGTGATTTTATAAAGGGCCTGAGAGGTGAGAAGTGACTTATTGAAGGTCCATGGTAGAGGTTGGACTCACACTGGAACCTCAACTTCATCCTGACCCCACCAAGGAGCCAGCAGGATGGGGCTTCCTCCCTGCACAGCCGGCCAACTGTGACTCAGAAGTGTGCCTTCTAGGCACCAGCACCCCTACTTCTCACTAGTGCAGTCTGGGGTGCCCAGTGTCCCCTCTCGGGCGCCCGTCCCAATCCCTTGTTTCTCTGTCAAGGACCCTGCCCCTGGTCTGTTCTTTCTTCAACTTTGCTCCGTTTTAATTTGTCTGTCTTTTCAGTCTTTTCCTTTCACTGTTACCAGAATGAATGAAAGGCCTCTTGTGCCTAATTTCAGCTGGAGGTATAAAAACAACTCAAGTGTTTGCAAGGGCACATGGAAGCTTCATGGATGCATGTCACAGGCGGCCCCTCCTGAGTCGCCCCCCAGGTCTGGCCCTGCCGTGGGATCAGCCCTCTAATCAAAGAGCAGCAAAGTGACATCTAGGTAGCTGAGACAGGCAGGAAACACTTGATTCTTGGGCATTCCCAGAAGCCTTGAGGTTACAAAAACTGGCGGGCAAATAAACAAGGCAGATTCCTTCAGTGACGTCAGCACTCAGCCCAGAGGTAGGAGGGAGTAATATAGACCCACAGGGGAATCTTCTTGATTTACAAGTGTTTTCACAGCATTTCCTGGTAATATTTTTAGTAAAAGTAAAGTGTGTTTGTTTTCTTTCTCGGGGGTTTAGAGAGTTGAAGGAAGAGGATACAATCTCAGTTTAATATCATTAAACATTCTAAAGATACAAATACTGGGAAATGAATTAAGATGATCATTTTAGGATTGGGACTCAAATGCCTCAGCCTCCCAGAACCTGCAAGGTGCAAAGGGAACAAAACAAGTGAGATCTACTAAACTCTTCTAAAGTTACAAAAATTGGACAATTAATTAAGGCGATAATTTTAGTATAGAAACTAAGACTCCCTGCACTTTGTAAACAAATAAAAATACAGCTGTGCAGGTCCCAGCACTTAAGATTTTTACTATTCAGCAGCCAGAGCCTTTGGCCATGTGAGTGTATAGAAATGTGACATTGCTGCTTTGTGTCTAACTCTGGGGCTGGAGGTATTTGCTCAGGTGACATCCTGACTTATCTTGGGCTGGGGGTACTCAGGTGAAATTCTGACCTAAACTTAATTTAGAAATGTAAATGAGCATATGTCCATCCGCTGTAGGTTGAGTGGAAATTAGGTCAAAGTTGTAAAAAGCACAGTGGACTTAAGTGTAGCTGTCAGTAGCACAGCTGTCAGTAGCGTAGCCGTCACTAGCGTAGCCGTCTGTAGCGTAGACGTCAGTAGCGTAGCCTTCAGTGGCATAGCTGTCAGCAGTGCAGCAGTCTGTAGCACCAATTGTCACAGTGTATTAAACATTTCTAAATCAAGAACACGTTTGACTTCTTTCATTCTTTGAGATGATAGATCACATAAGTCATAAATTGTACCCCAGGATGGTGTGCAGGCATGCTGGTCTGCTAGGACCACTGTACTAAGCACCACAGACCATGTAGCTTAATCAGCAGAAATGTACTGTCTCGGGCTTCCAAAGGCCGACGGCCTCCCCAGCGGTGCCGGCAGGGTTGGTCCTCCGGAGGTTGTGGGAGGCTCTGTTCTAGCTTCTGGAGGTGGCTGGCACGCTTCGGCATTCCTGGACTTGTAGGCGCATCCCCTGATCTGGACCTCTGCTTTGTCTTCACGTGACACTCTCCCCGTGTGCGTGCCTGTCTCAGGATTCCCCCTTTTCATAAGGACTCCAGTCGGAGTGGACCGGGCCTGCTCTAATGACCTCATTTTAATTTGATTATTTCTGTAAAATCCTATTTCTGAATAAGATCTATTCTGAGCTGCTGAGGATTAGAGCTTCAACACACGAATGGGGGACGACACAGTTCAATCCAGAGCAGTGAGTAATCCTGCAACATAAACCAGCTTCAGCTTACCTTTGCCTGGCACGAGCTTCTCTGCTGTGAGAGAGTGGCTATTTCCAGCCTGGAATCTGTATCTTCCCATCTTGTCATCTTTTAAACAATAAATGCACCGTGTTTCTTTTGAGCATGTTATAAATTCTTAGCGATGTTGGAATGAGGTGTGGAGATTAGAAGCAGAACATGCTTCTTGAAAAGGGCAGCCGTGTTCCCGGCCGGCATCTGAAAGGGAACCGAGATGCCCAAGTTACCCATTAACCATCTAGGGCCCTTGAGTTCCGTGCAGACACAGCAGGCACGTTGCCAGTAGGCAAAGCTGGAGACGTGGGGGCAAATCATGAGAGTGGAATAAGGACCCGGGAGCCCATTCTGATGGGATCAAAAGATTAAATGTATGAAGAAGTGGGAGGGAAGGCGCACCAGTTCCTTATGAAGCAATTCCGACGGATAGAAGGAGTAGACGGAATTCGGGAAGCAGGACGCACCACGTGGGGGAATGCTAAAGCGAGTGGGCAGGACTCTGGGGAGAAATGACCAAGTTCACAGAGCCTCGGGCATAGCTCCTGGCCCAGACACGGGGGGATGGCGGCTGCTCTGTGCTGTGAATTCTGATGTTCCTCCTTCTAGGGGTAGGCTTATGTTCTCCTCCCCCTTGGTGTGGGCTGAACCTAGTTACTCACTTTTGATCAATAAAGTAGGAACTGTGGAGACTGGTACATTTATAATGAAGAGACCTGCAGTTTCTACCAGCGGAGCGCAGGGCGAGCAGGGTGCACCCCAGCGCTGAGTCAGGCTGGTGTCGGGCACCCCCCACACAGGCGCAGGCCTCTGGGCATTCTTCCCCATGCTGCGAGACCTCAGCCTGGCAGAACACACCAGAGAGACCCAAAGCGAGGGACCTTCCAAAGTGCCTGTCCAGGACTCCACAAAAGGGTCACAGTCGTGACCCTGAAAAGGATCAGAACGCTGACGGATTGGAAGAAACTCTGAGGCATAATGGCTGAATGTAGTGTGGGTCCTGGGTCGAGGGAAGGGGGTCCTGGAAGTTCCTGATGACATTTGAATAAATTCTTTGGTTCAGTCCACAGCGCTGTAGGCAGGTTAACTTCTCAGTTTCAATAATGTTCTGTGATTATGTGAGATTTTATTGTCGGGGAGTCAGGTGAAGAGTGTATGGACAATCTCTGCATTATTTTTGCAATTCTTTTGTGTAAATCCTTTATTATTTCAAAATAGAAAGGTTAAAAAAAAAAAAAAAAGCTTTGTGGCCAGAGTGGTGGCTCACGCCTGTAATCCTAGCACTCTGGGAGGCCAAAGTGGGTGGATTGCTTCAGTTCAGGATTTCAAGACCAGCCCGACAGCCTCATCTCTACTAAAAATAGAAAAAATTAGGCACATGTTGTGGTAGACACCTGTGGTCCCAGCTACTGGGGAGGCTGAAGCAAGAGGATTGCTTGAGCAGAAGAGTTTGCTGTTGCTGTGAGCTGCAATGCCACAGCTCTCTACCAAGGGGGACAGAGTTAGGCTCTATCTCAAAAAAAAAAAAAGGGCTTTTGTGAAAGTAAGTCAATTAGACATTGTATATAAGATCTCCACTCACTCCTGTTTGCCTCCTGCGTGTGACACAGTCTCACTTTAACCATGAATGCCATCGATGCCGTACTATGAGTCCCCAGGAGAACAGCCTGTGGATAGAGGGTCCCGGAGGCGATGAACTCAGCTGCTCTGATGTACCCAGCAGGCACAGGGGCACACAGGGCCATCATACTCCGAGAAATTAATGATTGAATTTATTTTAAAATCAGAATAAAAAAGGAACTTTCAGGTTGAAGAAAATATTTTAATAGGTAATAATAACATTCACACGAGCAGCGCTATGCAGTTTTAAAATATAATTTCTAATCTTTCTATGAAGTAAGGGGCCCACAGAAGTCAGAATGCAGCCCTGGAGTTGATGTGCAGGTGCAGTAAACTAAACTCTGGACACTATTGTCCTGGTGCTACAGAGGGACACAGAAAGGACACAGAGTAAGGACGTGCCTCTCAAATAAAATGTGCCTCCCAAACTGCATTCCTGGAGGCCCACAGCTGCATGCAGGGGTCTCATTGGCTCTCACAGAAAGTTCTGGAATCTAAGCCAGGAGCAGCATTGGCCTGGACACTCCACACCACACTCAACCAGTGTAGCACCACTTAAATTGCTTCTCATCTGATGGAGTTACAACATATTATTTGAAAAAAGATCTGCTGCTAACATTTTTTTTAAAAACCCTGAAATAAGAACTAGGGAAATGCACCTAAATTTTTTTTTGTTAGCCCTTTAGATTTAATGCTAAGAATTCTAAATACAAGAGAAAATGAGGTGATTATATGAAAATTTTTGAAATGCATTTGGCCTAACAACTTAATGTAGAAATAACGTAATTTGTCGAATACCTAAAAACCTATAAATGTTAGTGGCAATAATGCAACCCGAGTTTCTAAGCACAAAAAGTAGATGCTAAAGAGACATATGATTTAGAAACTCAAAATTTCCAGCAGAGACACTCCGTTTGTTTTGATTTTCAGCAGGTAAAAGTTAAGTCTATTACATGTGGATGTTAAGTTAAAAGTCTGAAAGGAAATTATAGCCAATCTCTACCTCAAATGACAGTGAGTGTTTACTGGATACTCTTAGAAATGAGTGGGCACACACAGCAATGCCTCATTTTCTAATGCAGACAAAAGAAGTTAACTGAGTAACCCAGCTCAGCCCATGGTGACCCCAGAACTGCCTCTGGATCTCAGATACTTGGCATTCTATCTGAAGACCCAAGACTTGTTGTTTGACAGCCTGAAATAAGACTGTGGGGTCTCCATATGCAGGAAGCAATAGAGACACCCCCTTGCAGTTCCCACCCAAAGGGTGAGAACACAAGATCCCCAGCAAGCAACTTTCCTCAGTTGGCGTCTTAAGTTCCCCCAAGTAATTGCATATTTGAGATTAAATTCCTCTCCTCCTCTTTATCTACAGGTCAGAAAGGTCACCGAGATGGTCATTGCCACAGACTCCCTGGTGGACACTATTTCTGTATTCAGTATCCAAACATCTGTATCATCCTGGCCTGCCTGGGTGTTCCAGACGCAGCAGCCATGCATCTGAGGCTAAGTTCTGCCAAGACATTCAGCCTATATTACTATTTTTCTATGATAGCAGTCTACAGAATTACAGAGCTTAAATATTAACATGATTAAAGTACTTCATTCTTTGTTAAAAAGCAGTGAAATGCTCAGAGACTGTAAATCCACATTTCGTACTTCTGTACAGTGTGAATGAAAAGTACTTGGCAAGTCACTATTTCTTGGCAGTGTGACCAAAAGGTGGGCCAATCCACAGGGGAAAGAGAGCGGGCATGCAGAGATCATGGGTACTAACGGTGAAATCCTGACTATTCACAGTGCAAAGTCATCCTGAGTCAAAGAACAAATGTGTCGGACACAAGCCAGACCGAGTTATACCTTAAATCATTTGATTCTACTCCACCTTCTGCTAAAATCACACCTAGAGAATTCTTATTGGATGAGATATTATTAAACTCTACATTTGCAGAATTGGTGATATCACCACTTCTCTGGTCTTAGTTCCTTAACACAAAATCTATGAACTGACTGTGAGCTGGCAGCCAGTTGACACCCTCCTGTGCCCCCCCTTATTCCCTAAGAGGGCAAATGCATTCAGCAGACTCTTAGATGTATATATATTTATTGTTCTTTGAAGAAAAACATTAGGATTTACTATGTCACAAGTAATCACTCGAACTTGACTCAGCAACTTGAGCTGCTGTGAGTGGGCACGCTTTTCACCCGTGATTTCACCCAAGCATCACACCAGCTTCCTCAGACGGTGTCAACCATTATTGTAGGTTCATGAATGAAAATACTCAGAAAATATGTGTAAGTTGGGCAAAATCACAGCTATTCACTTAGCTGTTTCTGAGACTCAGTATCCCCCTTTGAGAATAATTCTTGTAACACCGACTCCCTCCAAGGGTGTTTTAAAGATTAAGTGAAATGATGTATCACAGCCCTCTGTGCAGTGCCTGATACACACTGCACATTGAGGAAAAGGTATTCAGTACCAGAATGTTTTATTAACTGGAAGACACCATCACCCCAAACAAGCTACATCCAAAAAAACCCTCAAATAAACATACCCAGAGAATGTGAAGAAATGCATTTTAAGGGCACTGAAGTCTGTAATTACACTCCCAGGGAGAGTGAAAGCTGTTTTCACAATGATTTGACAGCACAGAACAAACTGCTTCTTCCCTCTCCCAGCCCGGTGCTCCATGCAAGGCAGTGAGCTCTGAGAGCGAGCAAGCCAGGGAAATAGGAAATCACTACGGGCCCAGATGGAAAGCCACGGGAACGGGCCAACAGCTTGTCAAAACTTCAACATGGTTTTTTAAAAAAATCTCAGAAATAATTTAACCACACAATGTTTAAAATAAATTCTGACAATTTTCTCAAATAAGGACTGTATCTACAACAGCCCTGATTTAAAATATATTTTATGCACTCATGTGTCTAAAATCAACTTCATTCTGCACAGACTGCCTTGTTTTTCCATAGCAGATTATCATAGATAGCATTCTTAAAAGAGCCCACCCATAATATGTTATTTAAGAAATATTGATACTTTCTCAGAGTTTTTCATTTGTGTCACTCAGTTCTTCAAGGCAAACATTCTAATTTAAGGGAGGCAACAAGAGCCTGGACTGTATTTATTCTTTTCATGCCTTTCTTGTCAAGTATGTACAATCATTAGAAAGTAACAAACATTGTGTTTACATGTTGACGACCAAACAGGACAAATAAGAAATATTTGTCCCAATTCTCCAAATATCCTAAACAGACTCCAAAAAGGAAGAAAGAGACTGAACAGAGCTCTCTAAATACAGCCCAGGAACAGGTGAACCTGCAACTTGACTGTGAAAAGAATAACTCATCTCACTCACTCAACGTCCAACTTGAACTCAGACTAGTTGAGCCTGAAGAAAATGACTTGGGGTTTCCTTTTTTTTTTTTTTATTAAATCATAGCTGCGTACATTAGTGCAATCAAGGGGTACAATGTGCTAGTTTCATGTACAATCAGAAGTGTTTTCATCAAACTCTTTAACATACCCTTCATGGCATTTTCTTAGTTATTGTATGAAGACATTTATATTCTGCATTTAGTAAGTTTCACCTGTACCCTTCTAAGATGCACCATAGGTGTGGCCCCACCAATTACCCTCCCTCCACCCCAACCTCCCCCCTCCCCTCCTTTCCCATATTCTTGTGCTATAGTTGGGTTATAACCTTCATATGAAACCTTTAAATTAGCTTCATAGTAGGGCTGAGTACATTGGATACTTTTTCTTCCACTCTTTTTTTTTTATCTTTATCATTAAATCATAGCTGTGTACAATAGTGTAATCAAGGGGTACAATGTGCTGGTTTCATATACAATCTGAAATGTTTTCATCAAACTGTTTAACATACCCTTCATGGCA